>JASCZW010006192.1:0-139450 GCA_034211315.2 Aedes japonicus
CAGTTTTGAGAATTCTCCAAAATTCGGACAATCCTTCAAAAAAAATCCTCGTTTCTGAAAAAATCTCCACTTAGGTTACCAGAAGTTTAGGAAAAAGATTGAATGCTTCAGGGGCTATTCATAAACCACGTAGACTTTTCTGGGAGGAGGAGGGGGGGTGGTTTTCACTCCATAAAAAAATTCTAAAAATTGTATGGAGAGAAGTCTACGGGGTTGGGGGGGGGGGTGCTTAGTCTGCTGAGATATTAAAAAAAAGTCTACGTGGTTTAAATCGTTGAAGTGAGATCGATTAATGTATGTACAGCAACCTGAATGTTAAATATTTATAGAATTAATGCTGTCAATAGCTTCAGTAGCGTCACGCAAATAATGACAACTGAATAATAACTCCTCTTCTGAATCATGTTTGAAATCAACACTTGTCCACATTTAAATAAATACCTTCCCCGAAAAGTACTTCAAATCGCACCTTTGGAACAGCGTTCCAATCAGGTTTTTCGAATAACAGATACATTAGAGTAATTTACAAAACAAGAGTGAAAAATGTAAATATCGCTTCCATGACTGTCAAAAATGACAGCTAAATTGATGAAAGTCACGAATTAATATTTCGAAGACATTTTGAAAAATTTCAACACTACAGTTAACAGTTGAGTTCTGTTGACGACTCGATCAGTTTCAGTCGGCTTCTGTAATCAATCCCATAGTTAATCCAGCCCTTAGGTCTCCTCATTCAATGTCGCAGCTTTGATTCCATCGCGTTGTCTATATCCATGACTGCAAACACATAATTTAGAATCCACGAATCAATTAGAACCATAAGAAAAATGTTCATTCGATAGAATCGATTACCTCTGAGTTTTTAAGTAGCACCTATACACTCCATTTATTTCAGCAAAATGTCCACAGTCGCTCAACTTAGCAGTTACTCTTGTCGATATCCCTGTTCACCCTGTACCCGTCCTTGTTTGTCACACACGAATTTCTGAACACAAGGGCACCAGTATCTGTCAAATCTGAGGGGCGGGGTGATTTGGTCTATAACACACAAGATGCCAGAATGTCATAATTTCACGGCGAGTTTCCAGTGCTGGCAGTTTAACAGGCGAAAAATCTAAGGCGTAATAACACTCTTAAAATAAGCAGGGCGTATTTTGTTTTTTATCAATTTTTAACTCAATAAAACATATTTCTGCATATATTGTGTGAAAAGGTGAGCATGATAAATGGTTTGCTGGAGCTTTCTATGGAAAACAGGATTTGATTTTTCGAGTTCCAATCTTTGACTTCAGTTTTTTGGTTACGTGATTTTGGAATACCATCCTTTTCAAATGATAGTCTTGAAATAACTTCTGAAGTAGATTGCTGATACACTACAGGGACCGTTGCAATCAATTCCTAGGACTTGGAATACTTTACAAACTAATTCTAGACCCCTAAGTAGTTCCCAAGTAACCTTATCTCTGGCTTTTACTTGAGAAACGAACTGAGAAGTTCGTATTCGGTACAAACTAATTTTCGTGGACGACACGACACTATTGATGGCACCGCTGGTGTAGTTTAAGTGTGATTGTCTTTCACTCCTTCGGACTTGTATCAATTCTAGTCTACGCCGTTGGAATTTTCTGAGACGAAAATCTCTGCTCACGTCTTGCTTCGAAAGAGAAGTAATGCCGTTGGTCCCGGGTGATGGATTCGAAATGTAGGGTCCAGGTCGTCTCCTGGGCATGGCGAACCCGTTTCAGACTGAAAGTCATGTAAATATGAAATAACAACAACAAGAACAACATGACTCTTCGCGTGTAATCAGAACTTAGTTATTAATTAAGTACGTTTTATATTAAATACCAACTTGAAAGTTCGTAAAAATTTTCTACCTCCTCTTCAATTGTACTTTAATACACAAAAAATACTGAAGAACAGGCTCTGCAACTCAAAAAAGCCTACAACTAAGGTAAACCCGAAAGATGCTTTTTTTGTGTTCATCGGCACCAGAGTATTTAATGGCTAAATACAGGACTCGTGAAAAATGAAACACACAAAAATGGTCGCCAAAAACCCATTTTAAGTCGTATGTTCGTCAAATTTTCAGGAAATAATCAACTATACTATGGTTAGGTTTCCATTCTATGGATTTATTGGAGCTCTTCTCCATTTCTCAATTCCCTCACTTTGCCTTTGACAACACTCATAAGGTTTTGGACAATAATTGACTTCTGATACTTTTACTAATTGTTTTACTAAAGCCAGCTCGTTCTCGAATACTTCATGAGTTTTAAATTCCAATCGGACGAAGTCCCGCCGAGATCGGTAGGTCAAAGTCTTTTGGTGCAAATCAATTTTTTTGTATGGATCGTAACTTTTTACCGAACCCCCATCCCCCTTTACTGCGTGATATAATTAATGGACCTTTCCTTATTAGCAGGATGCCAAATCCATCTCGCCTCCGCAAGACTGCAGAAAAGACAACAGGCATTTCTGGAGGCACACGTCTCGGTAGATTTACCCATTTATGGAGCCCGTAGTGATGTATGGCAGGCTCATCTCGCCCCACACACAGTTTGCCTGACAAACCAAGAGCTCTTTGGCGAATTCGTCCACCTTCCTCTTCCTGACTTCCCAGGTCGATGCCATATCAATAACCACTTGACAGATTGGGAAGAAAGTTAGCCAACTTGAACATTACACTTTTAATACACCTGAAATCAGAGACAATGCAGTGAATGAGACGTACACCTACAGAGCTCTGATACTGACTGACGATGACATGAGTGATTAAGATTTTAAGATCCCCTGTGACGTGAAGATAATGACTTTGTTAAGCCCTTTGGACACCTCACACAAACATCTTTTCAAAACATATTTTGAACTTCTATGAGTCAAAAATATTTTCTGGACTCTAATTGTTCCGTAGAATATGCTTCAGAATAACTCTTTGAAGTCACGAGACATGGACAATTGGATGAGCACGCCATAAAGCTGTTGGAGGACAGCCCGGATGACGTTTTTGTAGGCACTCACTCAGATAAATTTCCTGGTTGACGGTTCCGGTCACAATGTAAACGTTGCTCTACAGATGGCTTGTCGTACTAAATATTTCTTCGCGAACTTTGACAGTATAATGTGCTTGAAAATATCTGCCACCTTTCCCCGTCCGGTTGCCGTATAAAATTCCTATACAGACAGCTGTTTTAAGTCTGCCTTTTTTAATGCCCGATGAAAGGAAATGCGTCAAGTTTAAGTCGACCAAATTTTGATCGAAACACCCTTTATTACAGCAATGTTTACAGCCTGTGTGTTACTGTGAGGATATTTAAGATTTCTCCCAGTAAAACGTTCAGCTTGATTAAATAAGAAAATAATGTTCCTTGCATATTCCCATTTTGACTTATCTAAGAAGTTCTAGTTTCTTATATTTTTATCAAAAATCTTCTCCATCAAGTCAACCGCATTCAAGTTTTCAACATTCCATCATCTATTCAGCATAACGCAAATGAATAGGAAAGTTTCTTAAAACCAGCCAACCAACGATGACCGATCGGCTCAAGAAAGCCAAACTCAGGAAAAGGCTCAGCAGAAGCCTAGTTCTCCCCCCCCTCGGTCCCTCCCTCTCACACCCCACCCGCAGCACATGGCATATATTTTCCTTACGTGAGCACACAATGTGCAGCCGAAAACGCACGCACGAACCATATTTCTTCTCCCCACACACCATCCAATCCGTCCGCCGGAAAAGTCCCCCCTTTCGGCCATTCTCCGTTCTGCTCGGCCAACGCTCTGTCCAACCAACTCCAGAAGATGAGATGATCCGAGCAGGAGGGGTTCTTATGTATGCATTCCTTGTATGTCTTCGTCGTCCTCGCCCGCCTGGTTGTTGCTCCGGAGACCAGCAGAAGAAGAAGGTCCGATATCTGAAAATTCGTTAAGAAATCTTCCAAACTACTGGAGCCTGGCCTTGGTCGGAGGGATGGGAACCAATATTGATGAGACTCCCACTGTTGTTTCTGGTTTGAATTTGATTTCGGGGGAGGCAAGACTTCCAAAGTGCGGAGGCCTATCTGCTGCTGCCGTCGTCTTGGATGGAATTTTCAATCCGAGGGGCTGGTGGATGGTGGCGGCGGTGGCGGCGGCGGAAGGAACCCGACCTCCCCTTTCAGATGCAATATTTGGAAATAACACATCGTCTTCTTAGGCCGGACCAACAAGGAAGACGTGTCCAAAGACAAATATATTTCTAATTCTATTCTATTAAAGTATCCCATCCTTGCTTGCCCCCCGACGACAGTCCCTCGTCCATGCTGCATAGGGCTGCTCTGATGATTGCAATTGAAGAGCGCTCTGCACTCTGCAATTGCGTTTTCTGTCGGACAAGCGTCACCATCATCGTCGTCGTCGTCGAGTGATGTTCGAATTTCGGACTGAAATCGAAGATTTGGGGACATGGGGAGAAGTCCTCTGTTCGATAATAGTGTTCCCGATTGGAAGGCGGATTTGCGGTGAATTGTGACCGGGTGACAGTGGAACAACGAAGGAAGTGGTTTCCTCAATTTTCGGTGAGGCCATAAGAAAATGCAAATTGCAAATCCGTCCCGTTTCGGTTGGTCGATTCTGTCTTGAAGTTGCAGCGATCCAAGTACGTCATGGCGAATTTTCGTCATATTTTACCCAATTGTACTCACCGCTAGAACACCGCCTCCCACAATGGTCAACCCAATCGCAAAATGCATGGTCACCACAATTTTTCACCCGCTGCCCATCGTCGCCCGTCTTAAGTCACAAGAAATCTATCTTCACAACAGCATCTGCATCTCGGGTTCGGTCCATGGCCCAGCAGCGGAGGCTATCATAAACATAATAATATGTTTATATAGGTTTTACACACATGAAATTCATAATAAATTATTGGTCGGTACAGCATCGACCGACGACGACGACGACGACGACGACGACGACGAACTAAGATGTGCACACGTACGCAGTTTGCCTTGTATGGCTTTCACATAATGCCAAAGTGCACCGTCGGAGGGAACGGGTGTCTTCCGGCGAAGGAGCCGGTCTGGAAATGCATTTTCGGGAAAATGATCCCCCCCTCTGCGGGTGGGCTGGTGGGTGGCAAGCCATACCATCTTGGACGACGACGACAACGTTGCTCGACTATCATCGATAAGGCAACGTTTGCCTTTCCACATCCCAAATTGAGAGAGAGGAGATTTTGGAAGTTGCTGCACATGTTCGTGCGTGTGCATTAGTATGCATTTTGACAGACTCCCCCAATCTTCGCCCAGGGGGTGGTCGACGTCGTTTCGTGTTGACGAATTTGCGTGCGTAGCAAATGACGCTCGTTCCACCGTCTGGATGTGGGCAATTTGGGGATGCCGAAGAGCAAGCGGGGTTTCCTTCGAAAATTTGCCCCGGCTCAGGGAAGATTTGGAAGCATGGATTGGGATGTAATTGTTTGCGTCAATATGGTCGACCTTTTAAAGGGATAAAGGGCACACACAGGTGTGCGGAACTGGCAGTTGGGAATTGATCAAACGAACATGTGAAATGGATCATGGCCTGATATGAAGGACGTGTTTACTTTGCGGAAGTTTTGAATAATTTGCTTTACAAAATATGAGATAAAACAAAACAAAATTACAATATTGTGATTGTAATAGATTAATAAATTTTCATCAAATGGTCCTAAGAACAAGAATCATAGTCACATGAAAAATTACAAAAGAGATTTTTGGGATTGCTATTCTCAATCTACGCAGCTGTTTAATGTTTGATGAAAATTTCCTAAGCAGTCCCACATATTAGGTTGTGGCAACTTTATTGTGACTTAACTAAGTTATATTGAAGTTATTTCAACCGATTTGCAACATGGCTGCTAGGTTTCTCTAGTTCCACATTCATAGTTTAGAGACTTGTAGCCATTGTTTCTGTGTTTCACGTGGTTGCGCAAACTGGCGTTCTGCGGCGAATAAAGTGGCAAGTGTTAAACGAAAGACCCGCCATTTCGCATTCGATAAAAAGGAAGCTTAGCTGAATATTTCTCCTGTATTCTGTATTAACTGTACTTAAATGAGAAAAAGAATTAGACTTATTAGTAAAACCTTTGATCGACTCACACACATTACTGTTTGGCCAAATTTTGATCGGAACACCCTTTATTATTTAATTACTGATTTCCTTTGTCACGATTTAACACGCGAGCGGAAGGTCCGTTTGGCAAGATTTTTGCTTTTTTGGATTCGTCTTAGACACCGGAAGGTTCTTATGATGGTTTGAAACCCCTCCCTTCTCTGGAAAGGGCGGGCTCCCATACAAGTGAAGCACAAATTTCTGCATAACTCGAGAACTGATCAAGCAAAGGAACCCCAATTTAGCATGTGGAAGTTTTTGGAGGCAAGCAATGTTTCTATGGTAGTCAAAGACCCCCCCCCCTCTCTAGAAAGGGAGGCCCTCGTACAAATGAAACACAAGTTTCTGCATATCTCAAGAACTAATCAAGCAAATGGAACCAAATTTTGCACGTAGGGTTTTCTGGAGGAGAAAAATGTTTTTCTGGTGGTTTGAGACCCCTCCCCTCTCCTAGAAGGGGTGCTGTCATACAAATGAAACTGTAATTTCTTCATAACTCTCGATCTAATACAGCAAATGGAACCAAATTTGGCATGCGGGGATTTTAAAGGCAATAAATGTTTCTACGATAGTTCGAAACCCCTCCTCTCTCTCTGTTAGGTTGGGGGGCGGTGCTCCCATACAAATGAAACAAAAGCTTCTCAAAAGCTTATTAAGTAAATGGAGCCAAATTTGGCAGGTAGAGGTTTTGAAGGCAAGAAATGTTTCTAAGGTAAATCGAGACCCCTCCGCCTTCTGTAAGAGGGGGGCTCTCATACAAATGAAACACAAATTTTTGCATAACTCGAGAACTAATCAAGCATATGGAACCCAATTTGGGATGTGGAGGTTTTTGGAGGAGATACATGTTTCTATGGAAGTTTGAGACTCCTCCGCCATATGGAAGGGGGCGGGAGGGGGGTTCCATACAAATGAAACACAAATTTCTGAATTACTCGAGAACTTATTAAGTTAATGGAACCGCATTTGGCATGTGGAGGTTTTCGAAGGCAAAACATATTTCTAAGTTGACTCGAGCCCCTCCCTTCTCTGAAAAGAGAGCTCATATACAGATGAAACACAAATTTCTGAATAACTTGAGAACTTATTAAGTTAATGGAACCAAATTTGGCATGTGGAGGTTTTTGAAGGCAAGAAATGTTTCTACGGTGGTTTGAAACTCCTCCGCTCACTGAAAGAGGGGTCTCTTATACAAATAAAACACGAATTGCAGTATAACTCGAGAACAAATCAAGCAAATGGAACCAAATTGAATTTCTGTCTGTCTGTCTGCCAGTCACACCCTTATAGACTCGGAAATTTCTGAACCGACCAACGTGAAAATTTATATGAAGGGGTTTTTGGGGCTGGGGAAGGTTCTTATGATTGATCGAGACCCCTACTCTCTCAGGAAGGGGGGCTCTGATACATATGAGACACACATTTCTTCATAACTCGAGAACTAATCAAGCAAATGGAACCAAATGTGGCATGTGAAGGGTTTTGAAGGCAATCATTGTATGGTGGTTTGAGAAACCACCCCCTCTGGGCGGGAGGGCTCCCATTCAAATGAAACACAAATTTCTACCGAAAATGAGAATTATCCAGAATACTTAAACACATAACGTGTATTTCTCGGGTAAGAAGCATGTTTTGATAGAAGTTTGAACCCCTGCTTATTCAAGAAAAAAAAACTCATTCCGAAAAAAAATACCATAAAAGTGCCAGTTACATTAAATTTTCCTTCATTTAGTTGCAAGCGTAGCAGCGCACGCACCGGGTTCAGCTAGTTGAATAATAAATTATAGATTCTCGGATCCGTAAAGTTGTTTGTGGATATTTGAGCCTTCCTTAAGCTTGAATTTAAATTTGAAAAATATCAACTTGAAAATTTTCAAGCAGGGGTTTTTGAGGGCAGGGAAAGGTTTTAGTCATGGTTTAAGACCCTTCGTTACCTCTGGAAAGGGAGGACAGGGGGTCTCCCATACAAATGAAACACAAATTTAATTTCAAACTTATGAAGCAAATGGAACCGAATTTGGCATTTTGTTTTTCTATGGTTGTTCGAGGACCCTCTTCCCGTATGGTAGATGGAGGGGGGGGGGGGAGATTACAACATACAAATTAAGCACAAATATCTGTACAACTCGAGCACAAATCAAGCAAATGGATCCAAATTTGGCATGCGGGGGTTTTTGGAGGTAGGATTTTAGGAGAACTAATGAATGGAACCAAATTTCTATGGTGATTTGAGACCCCTCCCCTCCTCTGTAAGGAAGGGCCCTCATACACATAAAACACAAATTTCTATATACAGAATTCGAGAAACAATCAAGCAAATGGAACCAAATTTGGCAAGTTTAAGACCCCTCCTTCCTTTGGAAGGAAAGGGCTCTCAAACAAATTTAGCACAAATATCTGTATAACTCCAGAACAAATCAAGCAAACGGAACCAAGTTTGGCATGTGGCGGTTTTCTAGAACTAATCAGGCAAATGGAACCAAATTTTGCCCCCTTCTCTCTCTCTGAAGGGGAAGGGGGAGGACTCTCATACAAATGAAACAGGAATTTTAACCAAACCTGAGAATTATCCAGGCAATTAAAACACAAAATGAAGATTTCTCAGGTAAGAAATATGTTATGATAGAAGTTTGATCACCATTTTAGTCGAGAAAGGGGGATGCTTGAGCTACTTTCAGTGCAACATTATGCACAAGAAGGATACGGCATAGTTTGAAGATGAATGTTTTGTCTATGAAATGCTTCTACACAGACAGAAAAACCATGGTAGAACCCGAATGTTGAACTTGTTCAAAAGTCTTACACATATTAGGTTTTCGCCGAGCGATCTCACAAACACTAGCGTGCGGCTTTACACGTATAGGATCGATTTGTTTATTGTTTTCAACCACGAGATCAACTGTCAAAATGTTTAGGTTGACAGCGGTTTGTTTTTTATTTTCAACCAGCAAAACGATTGTATTAGTGAAACTGCTTACTGATACTAACGGCGGCAGAGAATTCTATGAGCAAACGAAAATATTTTAACAACACACATTCCTAATAGAAACCATAATTCTTTTAGTTACACGCGTAGCAAAGCTCGCACCGGGTTCAGTTAATTCTTTGATAAACTGAATTTTCGGCATGTTCTAGGAGAACTTATGACATGCTTCCCGCGAAGATTTTTGGAAAGTTCTGAATGATTCTTCCGAAGTTTTTAATCGAACTTTAGATGTATAAGTTTTTGTTAGTTTTCACACATAATTTTGGTACGTTTTAAGGTAACATATGGTATATTCCAAGAATATTTTCATCAAGTTCTGAGGAATTAATTGGTAGAAAAAGGAGTTTTTTTTTTGAGAACCTCAGGGAAAACTTAAAACTTAAATCAATTTTGCAAGCTGGTAGAATTAACCGATGATGAAAAATTTATCCCCAACTTGAAAACCACTTTTCACCATTTAGTTATCCGTTATTACAACGAGTGATGTGGCGACAACGCCCCTCGTTACGCCGACGGTGTTGGTGTTGACATACTTCCAGGCACTCTGGCAACCCGACCCCGAACGGTCAAACACATATGACTGCGAACGGGGAGAAACGTCAAACAATCGAGAAGTAAAGAAATCTGGTTGGTGTGTTCGCTACATACGCATTTGTTATCACCAACGAGAGTGATTAAACCATTTTTCACACTATAAGTTCTTAAATCTATTTGAAAGTAAGCTAAAGATTGGAATTTTTTCATATTTTTCGCGCTCTCTACTGTTAGTGAAATTACATATAAACATTTGAACTTAAAAACCAACATACAAACTACATGGACTACAGTTTTAGCATTAGTATTACATTGACGGTTGCACACCTCGTGGATGGAGCTACGATGAGGAATAATTCGTTGAAGACATTGCATGCCACCATGAAACGAAACCAGCTTCGATACGTTTCTTCACGCAACAATCACCACGAAAACACTCCTCGATCGCTCACCTGGCTACGCCCATGCAACCGTTGGTGATAGGAGGATTTGGTATCTACCTTTAAGAAGACACGGGGATCCCACATGTAGCCTTCAGTAGATATCAAAGAAAAAGGAAAATGAATAGTCGGAGAGAATAGTTGAACAGAATGCCCTGTTTGGTGCACATGGAACAAAAATATATTCAAAAATGGGTCGTTGGGAGCATCTAGTCTAAGAGGGTTAAGTGATGCTCCATTTATCTTCAAACGGTTGGGGCTTTAGCATTAACTATAGTCCTAACTCCCTATGGCTTATGGTTATAGCGCCATTACTCGCTCTCTCAAAAGAAAGAAGAAAGCGCCGACCCAAAATCATATGTCCCCCCCCCCCCATAACACACACACACACACACACACACACACACACACACACACACACACACACACACACACACACACACACACACACACACCTCACTCGCCCACATCACTACTTCTGTTTGGATTTAACATACACACTATGGACTACAGTTAACCTAAAATTACGTGGGTCGGAGATAGGATGCTTCTGCTTTTTCGAAGCTTCGACACTAAAATTGTTAGTAAACCAAAAAATATAGCTTGGACTAATTTTGTGATTCTAATAAATGACTCCAATTTGTAGCTTAAAGCAACAAGTGACATATTTAGAGTGAATATTAGAGACCATTTATGAACAATACGCATTTAATAACTACAAATACGTAAATAAAGGTGAGAAAACAAAAAGTTGATTCAATATTTTTGAAAGCAGGTGTCCTAAGATGCATTTTTCATCATATATTAATAATGGCAAGCAAAAAAACATTTGCCAGTCAAAGAGTGGGTCTAAATTGTCATTTTGAAGAAAAGTGGCAAATAGCTCGGAGAGATATTCAACACAGAAAAAAGTAATTTATTTTAACAAGCGCGTAAAATTTCCCCTCGATTAATTCCAAGCTAAAGGACGCGTAAACCACGAAATTGTTTGCAATCTTTCATGCGCCATATAACATTGTTTGCTATCTTTCATACAACAGGCTAGATTCAGGCGTTATCTGGCTTTAACTTAGATGAAATACCGCATTATTTTCTAGCATTGCCTTTATAAAATAATTCTTTTCATTTTATCGAACATTCTCCGCATGCTCAACTCACTGTGACAGATCGCAACGTGCAGTAAATAAAATGTTTAGTTGAAACAACCATAAACAGTTTGAGAAAAACTATAAATACTAATCAACTGATTTGCATGAAGAATGGAAGTGTCATTATTTACCATATGAAAATATTAGCTTGATTTACCACCGAGTGTTTTTTTTATTGCGTGCATTATGAGATTTTTTGAACTGTCAACTATATTTACAGAAGTTCTGTCAACTTTATTTACAGAAGTTCTGTCAAAATCCTAGGAATTCGGTAAAAATTGTCATTTAACCATACCATCCGTACTGTTTTGTTTGTGTGATACATTTGTTTTAACCGATCTGAACGTCGAACCATTCTGAACGGCCGTTGTCTGAATATCCCCATGATAATCTCACATGCGCATAGCATGTTGCCAATAACTAATGCTTTTTCTTCTTTCTCCTGTTCTCTTCCCTATCCTATGACCGCGAGCAATACCATATGTCATCGTGCATAGGCCATAAGGCCTTACGCCTTTGCCTAAAGTCAGCTCTTCAAAAGCAGAAACATCAAAACGACACAGAGCAATAAGCAGACTACGGTAACCCTAACCAATTTTACTTTAAGTCAAAATGTCTAACACAAGGTGAGTAATCATACGACCACTACACAATATACTAAATATCCATGACATAATATATAACGGAGATTGGGCGGGACCATCAGGGCACCCAAGTAAAACGATTTGGATAGGGAGCATGGGACTGCCTCCTCCCTATTGTTTGCATTTCGTGTATTGAGAGCGGACTCTTCGACTCCATCTATTGGGTTTATTCTGTCAATGGAGGGCTAGATTCTAGTGGTGATGTGAGTGTGAACTTGCTTTTGAAAGGAATTCTCTCTCCTATATTTCTCGGGTTTCGCGTAAGTGTCTTTGCTGATCAAATAGTTTTTTTTCAGATTATTCCACTGTTATTGAAAGCTTTCTTGCTACAATAGATGGTAGTATTTCATCATCATAATCATCATCGAAAACGAGAAGAAAGATTTAAATGTTAAATTCCTGAAATCATTAGCACACTCACGCAAACTAGGAACCGCAACGCAAAAAATAAGATTTTCCTAACATGATCAGGGGTGCCCTTATGCCAGATTTAGCTGGCACTGACAGACTTTTTATCGGCAAAAAGATAAAAAAAAACTCATAACACAAAAAGACACAAAAAGACAAAAAGACCTCATAATGCCAGACTTTTTGATATTAGAACACATAAAAAAAGTGTCTTACAATCCCGCTCCAGCAAAGTGGTAAGTGATTTGCATGACTGCTTATTTTATATCCACGCTTCTCAAGTGCTTATACAGGGTGTTTGCAAATTATTCGCACAGACTTTGTCGACATGCCTCAACACAACCAAGCGGATTAAATTATGATTTAACATCTTGACCCAAAGTCTTTATACACAGTAAGTTTGGTGCAGTTGTGATTTCTAATTCATTCAAAATAAAGCCGAATGAATTGCGCGCAGGTGTATTTGAACTTTTTCGAAAAGGAAAACCTGTTTCAGTGATTGCAAAGACTCTGAATATGCCAAATCTACAGTAAGTGACGCAATAAAACCATCCCAACAGCTTGGAACGCTAGATGATCGCGTAGGGAGAGGAATCATCCGGCGATGAATCCAGCGAAATTCTTCGATTTCCATCCGGAAAGCTGGCGAAATCACTCAAAATTTCAAAATCTTCCGTTAGAGCCATAGTTTACGACGATCTGAAGCTTCAGTCATATTAACTCTGCAAGAATTACTACTTGAATGACCTCATGAAAGCAAACCGGTTGAGAAAAGCTATGGTTCTCCAGAACCGCTTATCAGAGGGCCGCTATCGGTCAGTGCTATTCACCTATGAAAAAGTTTGCACAGTCGAACCAGAATGATCGGCAGTTGCTTCCTGCTGCTTCCAAAAATCGTGGAAGTATTTCAAGGAGTCATCATCCCGCTTCCGTCATGGTTTGGGCTGGAATAACTCATTCCGGCAAAATCTTTTTGATCTTCATCGACAAGGGGATGAAAGTGAATCAAATGGTATATCAGAAGCTACTTACTGACACAGTAGCTTCTTGGGCATTGCAGCATTTCGGCAAAAATGAATGGATTTTTCAACAAGACTGGGCGCCGGCTCATGGAGCAAAAAAGACTAAACTTTTTGTCTTTGCGAACGCATTTTCCCAAGCTTTGTAACGAAATACGAACGGCCTTCTAACTCACCGGATTTGAATCCGATGGACTATTCGGTATGGTCCATCTTGGATTCAAGAGCCTGCAGATGTGCAGATGTACATAAATCACTGGAACATCTAAAATGGTCTCTTTTGAAGGTTTACGAACAAATATCTGTCGAAGAACTCACGGCCATCGTGGATACTTCCTGAAACTTCCCGAAACGTTTTAAGGTGTGCATCTCAGCACGAGGCGGCCATTTTAACAAATAAAACTTGTAATGTGCAAACATATAGCTATTACAAACAATACATATTGATTTTTCATCAACAATAAAGATAGTTCGGTTGTTGTGTGGATGATACTTGGACTACCTGTATTTTCAGTGGTGAAAAAAACAAATTAATGAACCTTGATCTAGTAGTGTGAACAAGGTTTACCCAAGGTGACTCTAATATTTCAGGTGGTCTCAATAGTGTATATGAGAATTTCAGCCATGTTTAAACACATACTAATACGATCCATATCAAGCCACATCAGGTCTGGCATACTGAAGTTTTCTCCTTTACAACTATCCAAAAGTGCCTGTGATGTCATACTCGCAGATCCATTTTAAACCAAAAGAGTAAAGGAGATGAATAGTTTCACACTGCCAGGCCTGTGTTCTATGCAATTGGGATATGACGCGTCAGGCTGCATGATTTGTTTACGAATATTTTGGGGAAAAAAATGCACGTGCTGATATATGTAAACAAAACGTTTAGCCCATTCCGTTTACATTAATGTACTAGCTGATCCCGGTGCGAGCGTTGCTACGCCTGCAACTAAATGAATGAACATTACATAGAACTGACGATTTTTTTAAATTAGTTTTTTTTTTAGCAATAAGGAGTTCAAACTTCTATCAGAACATTCTTCTTACCCAGACAATACACAGTTTGTGGCTTAGTTACCTGGATAATTCTCAGGATTGGTTGAAATTTGTGTTTGAATTCACCATAGAAACATTTCTTGCATTCAAAAAACCCCGCATACCATTTTTGATTCCATTTGCTTGATTGGTTCTCAAGCTATGCAGAAATTTGTGTTTCATTTGTATGCGAGCCGGAAGGGAAGCGGTCTCAAACAATCATAAGAACCTTCCCCAGCCCAAAAATACTACATGCATATTTTCACTCCGATCGGTCAGACAGAAATCCATTTGATAATAAATAAACATCATGTTTCCAATAGCCCCCACATGCCAAATGCTGGTTTCCACTTAACTTGAATAGTTCTCGAGTTATGCAGAAAATTGCGTTTCATTTCTATGGGACCCCCCTCATTAAGAGGGCAGAGTGGTCTTAAACCACCATAGGAATATGTCTCTCCTTCACATGCCAAATTTGATTCCATTTGCTGGATTAGTTCTAGAGTTATGCAAAAATTTGTGTTTCATTTATATGGAAGATCCGTCCCTCCACTTTTAAAGGGGTCTCAAATCATCAAAGAAACATTTCTCTCCTTCAAAAACCTCCATATGCCAGATTTGGTTCCATTTTCTTGAATAGTTCTCCAAGTTATGTCATTAATTTGTGTTTCATTTGTTTAGGAGCCCCCTCCCTTAGAAAATGGAGGGTCTCAAATTAGCATTGATAGCAAACGTATTCATCTGCAAAAACCTCCACATGCCAGATTTGGTTCAATTTGCTTGATTAGTTCTCAGAGTTATACAGAATATTGTATTTTTATTTGTATAGGAGACCCCCTTTTCAGGGGCGAAGAGGAATCTGAAACCATCATAGAAACCTTTCTTGCATTTAAAACCTCACACATGCTAAATGTGGTTTCTTTTGCTTGGGGTCTCAAACCACCGTAGAAACGTTTCTTGCCTACAAAGCTTCCACATGTCATATTTGGTTCCATTTGTTTGATTAGTTCTTGAGTTAGGCAGCAAACAGTTTTTCAATTGCATGGGAGCTCCCCTTTCTAAAGGCGGGAGGGGTGTCGAACTATAATAAGATCCTTTCCCGGACCCAAAAACCCCTGCATACAAATTTGAATAACGGTAGGGATAGTTCTCATGTTTGGTTTAAATTTGTGTTTCGTATGTATGGTAGCCCCCCCTTTTCAGAGTGAGGGAATCTTAAATTACCACATAAACATTTCTTGCCTTCAAAAACTCACCCATACCAATTTTGGTTCCATTTGCTTGATTAGTTCTCGAGTTATGCAGGAATTTGTTTTTCATTTGCATAGGATCCCACCCTTTCTAGAAGCGGGAGGGCTCTCGAACTATCATAAGATGCTTTCCTGGACCCAAAACCACTGAATACAAATTTGCCAAGCAGTAGGTATAGTTCTCATGTTAGGTTGAAATTTGTTTCATTTGAATGAGAGCCCCCCTTTTTAGAGGGAGGAGGGGCTTTGAACCACCATAAAAACATATCATGCCTTAAAAAACTCGTCCATTCCAAATTTGATTCCATTCGCTTGATTATTTCTAGAGTTATGCAGAAATTTAGGTTCCATTTGTTTGAGAGCACCCCCTCTCCCCTTCCTCCTCATATGACGGAAGAGTCTCAAATCACCATAGAAACATTTCCCTCCTTCAAAAACATCCACATGCGAAATTTGGTTCCATTTCTCTTATTAGTTCTCGAGTTATGCAAAGATTTGCGTTTCATTTGAATAGGTTCTCCCCTTTCAGAAAGGAAGGGTCTCAAATCAACATACGAACAATTTTTTGTCTTCAAAACACCACATACTAAATTTTGTACAATTTGCTTGATTAGTTCTCGAGTCATTCAGAATAGTGTATTTCATTTATATCGGAGCCCTCCTCCCCCACCCTTAAGGAGAGGGAAGGGGTCTCAAATCAATAAAGAAACATTTTTTGTCTTAAAAAACCACCACATGCTAAATTTCGTTCCGTTTGCTTGATTAGTTCCCGAGTTATGCAGAATATTGTGTTTTATTTGTATGGGAGCCCCCCCTTTAAGGACGGGGAGAGTTCTCAAGCTACTATAGAAACCTTTCTTGCCTTCAAAAACTCACTTATGCTAAATTTGGTTTCTTTTGCTTGATTAGTTCTCGAGTTGTGTATAAATTTGTGTTTCATTTGTATGGGAGCTCCCCTTTTCAGTGAAGGGAGGGGTCTCAAACCATCATAAAATTATTCTCCGGCCCCAAAAATCTCTGCATATAAAATTTCACGCCGATCGGTCCTTCCGCTCGCGAGTTAAATCGTGACAAAGGAAATCCCAACTCATTTTTATTATATAGATAACTCTTCACTCCTAGGCGAAAAGGCAATCAACAACTGCCATTATGTACATAATACACTATTGAGTATTCCTTCCTTTTTCGCTCCACTGCTAAATCTCACCTGATACCCCGCTACTCCACCCGTGTTCCCTACCATCTGAAGAAAATAGACCACCTGAAATACTAGAGTCCCCTTGGCCTTACCCATAACGTTTTCACGCGGTTTTGACGTTTATTTCTTTGATTCGTTTGCGCACTCGTGTCACTTTATCATATTGAATATTTATTGGCAAAAGTCCATAGAAAATTCCACATATTACTGATGTGTTCACACATAAACAGCACCCTCTGAGAAACACAAATGAAGTTTATGTAACAAATAAAAAGTATGTTTGGCCACATATAATGGTTATGTGTACACATATAAAGTATGTGTGGTTAAAAATAGAAATCATTTGTTAATTATATTGCAAAAAACCGTAGATGGAACACATAGATATTAAAATTGCTTTTTTATCAGTGTAGTTATATTGTGCGATTAGGCAATCCGTCAAATATTTGGTCAAATAAGTGTCATTGGGCATTGGTCAAATAGTGTAATTGCACCCTTGTTAAACGAGTCAAACAATGACTCATTTAGGGACAACATTTGTTAAGGGCCTATCAACATTTGTAACATGTGGACTTTTTGTGACCTCTTTGACCCTTTTTAAATGTTAGTCCAGATTTTTACATTTCCGTGTATTGCCAGATTTTTTATTTGTGTCATGCCAAATATTTTTAAAAAAACTAATGGCAACCCTAAACATGATGGTGATGCTAGTTTCCGTGGGGGTGCAGAGAGTTTTGAGACATTTGTTGACCTCTTTTACAAAGTCTGATACGTCGTACTGAATAAATGCTCGAGAAATATATCGATTTCACAGGAGAATTTGTAAAGTTTTTGTTTACAGATACACTTCCGTAGTTTCTTCACAGAATTCTGTGATCTATTGCAATGGAGGTAAACTCCAACTCGGGTTAACCAATAACCGTCCCTATTCGGATGATATGCAAAATGTTTGCTTGAAGTTAAGCTGATCAGGGTCAAGGTCGACATGAAAGTCTCAGGCCATTCCTAATCGGGATTTAATCCGAGGATAATACTCATTGGTGCTCACCACGATAAGTGTGATAGCTTGAAAATGTTGGAAAAACAACTTTTTAGCTATCAAAACTTATTTCAAAAGTTGTTGCAGTGCTATTTATTCAGGCTTGACTGTTCTTAATATCAAAATATATATAATATGATAAAGTATGAAAGTAATAGGTTATTAGTTTTTTGAAGTATTTATTGAAGTGTTCATTTCAAGCCTATTTTTTTAGGTAAATTAAATCCGGATGCTATGAGTGTTATTGATGCCACAAGATGGCCTACTGAGAACATCAAGGACAGCGATGAGTCTATATGATTCTCTCGTACGCCATTTCTCTGCTGCTTCCGATATGTGAACGATTCACAGCAAAAAATGATGAATTTTAACAGGCGCGTAAAATTTCCTCTCGTTTAATTCCAAGCCAAAAGGGGCATAAAAAACGAAATTGTTTGCAATCTTTCATATAACAGACTAGATTCATGCGTTATCTGGCTTAAATTTACATGAAATATGCAATTGTTTTCTGTCAAATCTAGCATTTTAATTATGTGGATTAGATAACGCGGAAAATTCAATGTTTCTTTCTATCTGTGTTCGAGCTAAATCACAGTAACTCTTAGCGAGATGCTTGAAATCACATGTGATGCTTGACTTCGACTAACTCAAATATTTTCCTCTGGCCATTTTGCTGAACCGGTTCAATCAAAATAACGTAACTCAATGAAATAACAGAGCAGTAACCGTCCAAACACATACTGATAACGAAACGGAACGGAAAACGGCAATTTTGACAGTTGCTGCAAATGACTTCGATATGCCCAATTAGAATCGGCTTGGATCTATCTAAGTCATTTTCAGCACCTGTCAAAATTGCCGTTTTCCGTTCCGTTTCCGTTATCATTGTTTTGGGCGGTAATCCATTTTTATCATTTTGACAATTCATTCAACCAGTTAACAGAAACCATACCTAGCAGGCCATGCTTTCCAAAACACCGCAGCTGACAAGTGCAATTTACAACATCCCTCCTATTCGGCCACCAACCAATTTTCAGTGCTTCACTCCAGCACCCAGAGTTCGATCGAGTGTGATTGGAGAAGGTGACGACGGAGGTGGCGGAAGCCCGAAACCGTTGGCCAAAATCCTGACCGGAACGGGGGGCGGGTAAATTGAATCCCCCTGCCAAAAAGGGTGGCATGGGCATCGAAGACGAAATTGGAGATGCAGCATCAGCATCAAGCCAGCAAGCAAGCCACTCGACTCGACTTGGGTTTAATCTCAAGAAAATTCAGCACACATACGGCACACATACGTACTACGCGCATACAATGGCATACAAGATTTTCGGACACGCCGGTCCGGTCCGGTCCAGTGAGGTGCGCGCTGGTGGTCGGTCGAAATACACAATTGCGTTGTACAGTGAGGAGGGCAGCCAGGAGGGAGGAGTACATAAGACATGGCCAGAGTCTCCGAATGCGAAGCCGGTAGGCAAAATAATAATACTTAATGCAAACTAATATTGAAATAATGAAATGCATTATCGATTTTCTATTTATTACTAATGTACATAAGAAGCCATGGGGTTCGGGAAATGGCCGGGTGCGTGCGTGGTGTGGATTAGGACGACCGGCCCCAGGATGGATGGATATCCCATCCACACTCGCATGGTACACGCACTTTACGACTACCGGAGAACTTTGGATGGTAGGGGGGGGGGGGGTCAGGAATGGCGCCAAACACGCGTGTTTGTGCTGCTTCTCAAACGTGCAATTTGGCGAGGGATGGGGGAAGGTCTGCGGAAAGATAGTTCACGAAAATGCATTTCTTAAGTGTTTCCCCCTTTCGGTACAGCGAATTTCAGCGAGATCCATGCGTTTGCCGTGCGTGCCGTTGTGTAACGATCCTTCTGGGTGGATAAATCCGAGCCCCACGGGGAGGGCAACAGCGTTCGGAAGTTCTTGTTAATTTGAATAAAATATGCGTTGCGTTCCGGTGCCGGGGTCCGGTCGCCCCTAGTTGTCGGCGAAGGTGTACGAAATGCGTATTTCTGAGGTACAACATTCTGGAAGGAGGAGAGCGGGGCGAAATATCCTTAATTATTGGTGCTTTTCTGCTGCAATCGCCGATAAATGGGTCAAAGTTGCAGCGGAGCTCCGGCGCTGGTTCGGTTTGGTGCCGAGATTCATTAGGGCTCGTTTCGCTCAAGAATAGGACGGAGGGTTGAAAGTAATTAAAACTCGAATGTAAGAGAATTGCCAATAATGAGGGGCACCGAGCGTAGGAGGATTTCGGAGAGGGGTTTTCGTGATTGGGAATCGTTTTTTTTCCGGAAGAAACTGAACTGAATGTATGGGTTTGGTATGTGTGTTTGCCTGTCATTAAGCTTTTGTCTTAACGGTTTTTTTGTTCAATTCAAAGTGTGAGTATTACACAGTAGGCAAACGTCGTTCACTCCATTTTGGAGTTCAAACTGAAGAATTTCGGTTGTTTCAGTTTTACGAATTCAGAGGCGGCCATGTGTGAGATCAATCTGTTTATAAATATATTGTTAAAATCGTATTCTCAAATACTACTAAATACGTGCCTGGTTTGCAAATTTCACATATCCACAAGTGAGTTGAAGATCCATTATTCAAATAATATCAGTAATGTTTACATAAGGGACTCATTGTATGTGAAATTAACCTCAGAATGGGCATGACTCTTCAGAAATTCTAAAATGGGTGTTGCTGGATTCGCAGTAGAGGTATCAATTTTGATTTGATTCAATTTGCACTCCACACGCACGAACTCAGGTTACTTCTTAAATCTGCATTCATGCTCATGTCAGTTTAAATTGTACTAGTTTGCATTTTCACCAGCATTAGAACAAAATTGGACATGAATCAAAAGGAGATCGACTTCTCTTTCTTCAGGACAATGTGACAAGAAGCAGGTTTGGCAGTATATTTTCCACCTTGTAGCAAAAGTTACCTATGCTGTTTTGTACTATGAGGCAAAATTCAACGCCTTGCCTGTCATTTGAATCAGGCTCTCTTCCAGGCGTTTATCGTTTTCTTTTCAATTTTGTTATTTCACCTAAAAACTCGACGAACATATTAGACGTTTTTCAGATAAAACTGGAAAGCGGAAGTACGACTGGAATTAACGGTAGGCAAGCGTCAAAAAACTTAATTTGAGAGTTGAAAATTAAGGTTTACGCTTGTTCATTTTTTCGAATGAACAAGCTTGTGTCATTTTGGAGGCAACCATGGGTGAGATCAATCTGCTTATAAATATATTGTAAAAAATCGTACTTTCAAATACTACTAAATACGTGCCTGGTTTGCAAATTTCACTTATCCACAAGTGAGTTGAAGACTTATTTTACGTGAAAGTAACCTCATAATGGGCACGACTCCTCAGAAATTCTAAAATGGAGGTTGCTGGATCCGCAGTAGAGCTATCAATTTGATTCAATTTGAACTCCACAATCACGAACTGTAGTTTCTTCTTAAATCTGCATTCATGCTCATGTCAGTTTAAATTGCACTAGTGCGCATTTTCACCAGCATTAGAGCAAAATTGGACGTGAATCAAAAGGAGTTCGACTTCTCCTTCTTTAGGACAATGTGACAAGTAGCAGGTTTGGTAGTATTTTTTTTCAGCTTATAGCAAAAGTTTCTAAATGCTATTTTGAGCTGTGAGGCAAATAGGCGGTCGAAATTACTGCCTTGCCTTTCAAATTGAATCAAAGCTTTTTGCTATTTAGGTGAATGCAATTTTGTTATTTCATAACCCGAAAATTACTGACAAACGAGAACATATTAGACGTTTTTCAAATAAAACTGGAAAGCGGAAGTACGACTGGCATTGACGTAGTAGGCAAACGTCAAATAACTTCATTTGGAAGTTAAAAATGAAGATTTACGATTGTTCATTTTCTCGAATTAACAAACTTGTGTCATTTTGGAGGCAGCCATGGGTGAGATCAATCTGATTATAAATATATATTAATACACCAATTTTCAAATAATACTAAATACATGCCTGATTTGAAAATTTTACATTTCCAAATCCGGAAGTGTGTTGAAGTACCATCATCCAAATGATATCGATAATGTTTAATTGTGCGGCTTATTGCATGTGACAGTAGCCTTGGAATGACTGACTCTCCAGATATTTTGAAATCGGTCTGATTGAATAAATTTGCAATTCACAAGCAAGAATTTCAGTTGTTTTTGAAAACAACATTCAGGCGGATGCTGATGTCAGTTTTTATTGCACTGATGCGTTTCTTGTATAACGGATAATTCTTTAGTTACCTTACACGATACTCCACTGCGTTACACACAGAAAAATCTTTCAACTAAATATAGTTCAAACGATGATAAATACGTACCTGTAAATAAAGAGAAAAGAAAGGTTATTAGAATCGTGTTTATGGATAATGGGATAAGTTACTAGTTAAAAAATATGCGTGTCATACAATGATTTCAATTAATTTACACGGTTACACGGTTGACTTCCGATACACGGTTGGCTCCATCGGAAGAGGCGGTCAGCATCGGAATCACCGACCAACACTTAGCCCAGATCCACAAGCTTCCAAAACAGCCAATCGCTGTCTCCACTGATACAGCCAACGTTGGACAGTGGGCAAGAACTGATGAAAACTAAGGAACATATCTGTAACTTTTGTCGCTTTTGAGCGCCGCCTGTAAACAAGACCATTTCCGCTTGGAAACTGGCTGGGAAATCGAATGAAACTAGTTTCAATCACCGCACGGATATAGTTGTGGAGTTGTAGAGCTGATTTTACCCCACTGCCCTTTTATTTTTAAATAATTTATAGACGCCTTTGCACAGAGTGGCTCAAGATCAACCAAATAGTGCCAATCCCAGGTGAAATTTTTTGAAGAATCGAATAGAAGCTGTTTCAACTACCACACGGCTCTGTGAACGAAGATATCCCAAGTAACCATTTTGGTTTTAAAGGGTTCTGAAGAGCATGAATTAGACTTCAAAAATGCTATAAAACCATGATAAAACCAGCAATGTGCCTTGGGATGGCTGGTTTTACCCCACTGCCCCTTGTATTCTCGAATAGTTTAAAGATATCTTTGATCGAAGTGGCTCAAGATCAACCAAATAAGACTTATTCTATATACAATTTCCTGGAGAATCGTATAGATATTGTTCCATGTACACCACGGCTCTGTGAACGAAGATATGGCTGATTTCACCCCACTTCCCCTTATATTATTAAATAATTCATAGATATCCTTGCTCGGAGTCGCTCAAGAAAACGCTCAACAAAATAGAGCTAGTCCTATGTGAAATTTCCTGGAGAACCGAATAGCGGTTGTTTTATACACCGTACGGCTCTTTGAACAAAGATTTAGCTGATTTTACCCTTTCCTTCCTCTTGTATTCTTGGGATAAATAATTCAACTATATGGGTTAAACTAGGGTGAAATCAGAAATTTTACATTGGATAAGCCTTATTTGGTTGATCTTGAGCCACTCCGAGCAAAGATATCTATAAACTATTCCATAATACACGGGGAAGGGGGGTAAAACCAGCCTTATCTTCGTTCACAGAGCCGTGCTGTGGTTGAAAAAACCTCTATTCGATTCTCCAGGAAATTTTACATGAGACGAGCACTATTTTGTTGATCTTAAGCCTCTCCGAGCAAAGACGTCTATAAATTATTGAAGAATATACGAGGAAGTGGGGTAAAATCAGCTATATAACTCCACAACCACATTCGTGCGGAAACCAGTTCCATTCGATTCCTCAGACAATTTCCAAGCGGAAATGGCCTTGTTTACAGGCCGTGCTTAAAGCGACAAAAATTACCGATTTTTCCTTAGTTTTCATCAGTTCTTGACCACTGTGAGTTGTTGCAACCCTTCGCTCAGAAACCCCAACCAAATCGGAGTCCTGGCAACCATTATACACGGACCCCCTCCCCACAGGAAGAACAATCGCTATGACTCTTGGAAATGTCGATACTCATCGGCTGGCCTCTATCGGTAGAAAAGGTGAATTATTCACCAACACTGTCAAATAAGTGGCTTTCAATCTGGAACATCTGAAGCAGCGAATGGCCAC
This sequence comes from Aedes japonicus, assembly GCA_034211315.2. NCBI lineage: Eukaryota > Metazoa > Arthropoda > Insecta > Diptera > Culicidae > Aedes > Aedes japonicus. The sequence goes on from JASCZW010006192.1 coordinate 23,914, forward strand.
AGTGTTTCGTCCCCCAAAGGAATCCCCCATCTGACCACCGACAGCAGCGGATACTGTCGCGTCTTCACTCTGGGTACACAAGAGCATCACATAACATGCCCGGAAATGGAACCTTCCATGTAACCCAAGTATCACACTTGTTACAAACCAGTTGAGGCGACTGCATTATGACTCAATTGACCGTGCTGTACTGCGCCCCGAGTAACACGCACCACTCAGTAGAACGCTTCTTGTGCCACTGTTTCCCGCATGAGGGGCCACACCAACTTTTCGTCTTCTCGGTCAGCATATGGACGCTCTCCGCTTGGACCTTACGAAGAAACCCGCAATGGTCTGCTTCCTTAACCGATACAGTATGAATTTTTTCTACACCGTGTTTGAACTTAATTTCTCCATACTTAAACAAGTAAAAAAAACCTTTCAAAAGTTAAACTTTGTGAACAAATGTTTTTTCTAAGTTGTTCCAGACCTTCCAAACTATCCTTGAGTTCAGATCTTGATGTTCTAAACGATCAACAAGGCTATTTACCATGTCTTCAGCGTACTTAAGAGTGGAAATAACCCCACGGGACATAATCACATTTGAATAGACATATAACATTATTTCTAGAATACCTAAGCTACACCAAACTCTCCTTGAGTTTAAATCTTGTTGTTTCACATGATCAACGAGGCTATATACGAAGCCTCCACCGGATTTATGAGTTTAAATAGGCCCACATAATTACACTTTAATAGATATGGTACACAATTTCTAGAATACCTTAGGTACTCCAAACTATCCTTGAGTTCGGATCTTGATGTCCTCATTTGATCAACAAGGCAATTTATGATGCTTTCACTGTACTTATGATTTGGAATAGCCCCATGGGACATCATCACACTGTGATAGATATGTTACAGTTTTTCAAGAATACCTAAGGTACTCCCAACTGACCTTGAGTTCGGATCTTGATATTCTACATGATCAACAAGGTTATTTACGTTGTCTCCACCGAATTTATGAGTTGAAATACCCCCACAGGTCATCATCACACTATGTTATACATGATACAGTATTTATAGAATACCTAAGCTACTCCAAACTATCCTTGAGTTCAAATCTTGATGTTTCACATGATCAAAAAGGCTATATACGATGTCGCCTCCGTATTTATGAATTAAAATACCCTAACGGGAAAACATCACTCTGAAAAAGATATGTTGCACTACTTCAAGAGTACCTAAGGGCCTTCAAACTATCCTTGAGTTCGGATCTTGATGTTCTACTTGATCAACAAGGCAATTTACGATCTTTCCACCGTACTTATGATTTAAAATATTTCCATGGGACATCATCAAACTATAATAGATATGTTGCAGAATTTCAAGAATACCTTAGGTACTCAAAATTATCCTTGAGTTTGAATCTTGATGCTCTACATGATCAAAAAGGCTGTTTACGTTGTCTAAAGCGTACTTTTGACTTAAAATAGCTCCACGGGACATCATCATAATGTAATAGACATGTAACAGTATTTCTAAAACACCTACGATACTCAAAACCATCCTTTAGTTCAGATCTTCGTGTTCCACATGATCAACTAGGCGATGAACTTAAATGTAAACGATGTCTCCACAGTATTTATGAGTTGAAATAGCCCCCAGGACATCATCACACTGTAATAGACATTATACAGTATTTCAAAAATACTTAAGGTACTCACACTGTCCTCGAGTTCAAATCTTGATGTTTCACATGATCAACAAGGCTATATACGATGTTGCCACCGTACTTATGTGTTGAACTAGCCCCATGAAACATCATAATACTGGTATAGACATGTTACAGCATTTCTAGAATACCAACGGTACACCAAACTATCCTTGAGTTCGGATCTTGGTGTTCTACATGATCACCAAGGCTTTTTACGATGTCTCCACAGTACTTATGATTTGAAAAACTTCCAGAAGAATATCCATGCGATATAATTACACCTTTTAAACATTTGACAGTATTCTCAGAATATCTACGGTACTCTAAACGATTCTTGAGTTCAAATCATATTTTTCTATAATATTATCACGAATATTCACGATTTCTCAACCGTATACATGCGTTGTTATATTTCATGGAACATCATAAAACCTTTATAACACACATTTCATTGTTGCCAGAATATCAACGTTACTCCATACAAAAAAGAGACTTTCGGTGTTGAATTGCAGATGCTTTTTTTTTTGAGGATGGAGAGTCAGATAGAGGACATCGGGACATCGTGTACCATAGCATCGGGCTATAGATCAAACCTTGTGGGACGCCTGCTGTAATCTGGACACGTCTCTGACCCATCTCTGTGTTGTACACCAGTACCCGATTCTGGAAATAACTTCCCAGAATCTTGTACAGATTCCCAGGAATCTGGAGGCATTGAAGGGAGTTGGCGATGACCTCCCAATTGGCGCTATTGAACGCGTTTCTTACGTCCAGGGTGACCACCGCACAGTAGCGGACACCTCTCCTCTTGCGTTGGATTGCCACCCAGGGCTGCTGAACGTCACGTCGATCATCGACTCCGCTCCTTTCTTGGTGATGGACAGAATGGCTTCCACCGTCGAATTGCCTTTACGGAAACCAACCTGGTTGGTCTGTCGATCTGTAATCTCCATGTACTTTGTCAGTCTGTTGAGGATTACCATCTCGAGCACATTACCCACCGTGTCCACTAGACATATAGGTCTATATGCCGATGGATCAGCTGGTGGCTTCCCTGTCTTCGGTAGCAATACCAGTGTCTGAATTTTCCAGGCGTCCGGGAAGCCGTCCTCGTCCAGGCATTTTTGCACCACCAACCTGAACATTTCGGGAGCCAGTAAGATAGCCTTGGGAGCCAGTAAGATAGCCATCTTTCCATCGCTATGACTTATGGTCTGGGATACTGGGATGCTGGTTATAGGACAAATCAACAACGGTGGGCGGCCAGAGCCAACGATCACCTGCAGCAGGTCTGGCGATTGCTCCCGATTACTGCCCGAAAGGCGTCACCCCACTGGTCCGTATTGGTCTTCTGACACTTCTGACACTTCTGGCCTTCTTTGCGCTGGCTAGCCTCCTTCTACGCTCCATTCTTTTCAGCGTCAGACCACGCTCTATGCATCCTCCGTTTTGCGTGGAGGCATGTGCTTCCGAGGTCGGCGATCGACTCCGTCCAGGAATACACCGGCGACCTCCCAATCCTGGGTTTGACCCTCCATCTACGGGACAATCGAGTTGATGCTCCTCTTTCCGCACGCTGTCTTGTACTGTAGACGATACAATAACGAACTGCCCTGATACCTACGTTGGCTAGGTTCACATTGGGGGGGGGTAGCTAAGGTGGCTTTCTCACTCGAGCGTCCAAGCGTTGAAGTTCCCCGCTATTACGAACGGGTTTAGGGCAGTTGGCTCAGTTATCATACGATCAACCATGTACAATCGACTCCATTCGCTTTGGCTACTGCGAAGTCAACATATGAGGTAGACACAACTTCCTGACCCGGGTACTTGTCTGTCGTCGATAATGCCGATATGGGTTGGATATTATGGCGATATCCGATGCCGACTCACAAACTGTCTGACACAGCAGCTGCTGAGCGGCTTAACAATGGTTTAGGTTAAGTTGGGTGACCTGCACCCTTAAAGGCCAGGCACCTTGACCCACCATAACGTGCTTGTCCTCTGGTTTCCCAGAGCACGTCAAGAATTCGGGGAGTCCTTTGTAGTCCCAAGCCGTGTGGGTTGTGCTGTCACAGCTTCTAGGTATGTTGCTGCTGTCTGGGCATTTACAGATAGTTTGGATTACCATCAGATGAAGTAGCCACTGGCTGAAAATCGCTCTAATAAAGAAACCTAACCTAATCTAACCTAACTTTAGCGGGAAGGCTATGGATGTTTACCACTAAGAAGGGATAACACACTGTTTGAGAAGTGCTTTGGAGCAGTAGTGGTTGAATGTCAGAAAAGGCAGTTGTTGCCGATAGTTTTTGAACTTTCGATGCGGGATTTTTACAATTGGCAAAGTTCTAGATTTTGTCTACCAATTTTTGAAATCTGGGCTGTGCTCTAGAGACTTTGGAGTTGAAATCAACGGCATTTTGAAACTCATTATTTTGTTTTATAACGATTGAACGTGACCCAGGAGGTTATATCTGAAAATGTAAAGTCTGTATCCAAATTAATTCCGACACCTTCAAATCACTGCAACTTTTGAAATATTACACGTAGGAGTAAACATTTCGCTGAGTAGGAGTAACATTTCGCTGAGAGTATTTCAAGCTGACCAATGCATTAAGTCCTACTTAATATTGAGAGATTCTCTTCGTCGACTTTCTCTTTGGTTAAAAGCTTGTCTATTAAACGATTTGCTGATGTTTTCGACGTATTGGATCCTGAATCACACTGTATGTTGAACATGTTTGTACATAGTCGTGGGAACGCAAAGAGAAAGTCGACAAAGACAAGTCTCTCAATGTTACTTAGGACCCAATGCATTGTTTTGCTTGATTTGATGAAAAAGACATTGATCGGTGTTTACATTCTATGTTTGATGTCCAAGATTGCGACGAATGAAAAGCACGTGCGTAAGTGGATTTCATACGGACGTGAGGCAAATCCTGACTTGCCGAAAAAAATCAATTTACCTAAATCCACTATTCACGGTGTGCTAAAATAACTTTTGGAACTTTTCACTGTCAAGAGAAACCCGAGAAGTGATAAAAACAATAGACATACTGATCCTATCGTGGACCGAATGGTGAATAGGATATTGTAGGAGAATCGCTCTGCTCGAACGGTGGCTCGTAAATTGGAATGTCACCTGGTTTTGTCCAAAAATTATAACACCATTTGGAACTGGAGTCGAATAAACTAAAAACAGTTCCAGTTCCAGTAGCGACCAACGAAACTTGACTGCAAAATCACGGACTTGACGTTTGTACTGCGAATATTTGACGAAGTTTTCTTGCGTTGTTATGAGCGATGATGAAACTTATGTCCTGAAGGAGTTCAAGCAACTTCCAGGGCTAGTTTTCAAACTGCTATGGCATGAAATGCGACCGCTGGCCATTTCAAGAGGAAGAAGGCATCAAAATGTCTCAACAAGCACTTTGTTTGGCAATTTCCACGTATAACAGAAAGAGAAAATCATTCGTCACTATAGGCACAATTAAGAACTCAACTTGAAATAATTGCTACCCTTCATCAAAACCTTCAGAGATAAAACCTCTGTTCTAGCCTGATTTGGTATCATGCCATTATGCTCATACTTTGATGGAGTGTTACGAACCAAATCAAGTGAATATTGTACCGCAATTACGCCAAATTGTACAAAGTTATGTCCAATCGAAAGATATTGGGCTCAGATGAAACGGAAGCTTTTTGGAATTAAAAGAATCGAAGTTTGCAAACGTTTTCGAAAAAAATGGAAACTAGGCGCAAAGTTCGATACAAATACCATGATTCGTAATAAAAACAACTAATTATGTGTACTGATCCTGAGTTTTGCGGTGTCCGAATTATTATGGACACAGACCTTAATCAGTTTGATTTTGTTTCTGTTTACAAATCTGACTAAACTTTTGTTCGATATTCAATTCTTTTAAAGTTAAATCGTCCTCAAATCTCAAACCTTTGTGGAAGTATGTGACGGAGCCATCACTATCATCGTCCCCTTCTGGATGTAGACATCCACTCCAAACTAATCGATATGACAGTTCTTAAATTTCTTAATATCACTCGCTTCCCATTAAACTCCCAAACCATCCATTTTCGCTTCCCCCAAAAGAGAAAAGAATAATGACGACTGGACAGGAAAAAAAAAGACTGCCCCCATTCCCCCGGTTTCAAACACCGTCGGACCAACGTCCATCAGCGTCGGTTTGAAGCTTCAAAATGGCGTCCCCGTCGTTGTCCAGGATCCAATTTTTTCGTCGTCCCTCAGGCGCAACTTAGCCTCCAGCAAAGACTGCTGCGATGACGACAGTTTTTCATTAGCACCACCTCCTTCACCACCTGCCACCAAGGGAACTCGAGAGGAAACGGGCGAAAAAAATGTTCCCTCCCCCCTCGGGCGACCAACTTCCACAGATTCAACTCAAGAAGCAACGCTTTCAATCTGTGTTCGTCCACCCGGTCAGTCAATTCCGTAGATGACCAGGCGCATTTCAGTCTTCGTTTCCCTTGGAAAGAAAAAAAAATCCTTCTTCGTCGAGGGAATCGGAACGAAGAGGGGAGGGGGTTGCGAGCAAACAAGGAGGGGGTAGAGAAAAAAAACCCTGGAAAGCCACCCTCCTCCGTAGAAACTTTCTGCTTCTGGTTTCGGTTCTAAGGTTATGTGTGGATTGAAGGGAGCAAAAAATGCATCGGTCAGGCGAAATGTAAACGGTTCATTCCTAGCAGGAGTTCCGTTGTTTTTCAGTGGGGAAGGACGTTTTTTCTTTTTTCAAATTTCCACGGACCATTCAGTCGCCCCGGATTGTTCCTTACGGTGGTGCTGAGTAGGGAAGCGGGCTTCGGAGTGCAAAACAGGAAGTATACGAACCGGTGGGGGACACAAATACAACCGCAGGAAAAAATTGCAGCTAACGTGAAAAACTGAAAACGTCTATCCATTCCATTCCCGATGGATGGGGGGCAGGAGGGTGGAAGCCGAACGACGAGAACTCGGATGTGCGCGGAGAGAGCGAAGCGCGAAGGAAGTGTGAAGTGAGCGAAGTGGCAGCAGTTTCAGCGGCAGTCGGTGGAATAGCGAAGCAAGACGATTGGGTGGATTGAGTCGCAGGAGAGGAAGGTTACTCTTTTTTTCCAGCCGGAGTCCGCGCGCTTTGGGGGTAAAAAAGTGCATTTTTATTTTATAACAAAATAAACGAAAAGCATTTTGAGGAGTGGAGTGGAAGGGAGGTGCGGGGTGGATAAAAGGAAAGAAGGAGCGAGCAAAAAAAAAACGAAGCGTTCAAGGATTTGAAGACGCAGGAGTGGGTGTCGGGATGGTCGTTCGTTCGGTCGTTCGTTTGCTCGGGACGATCCCAGACGGACTTCGTGGGTTTGTGTGGGGGTTTGGGGAAGAATTCGCTCCTGGACCTGATGGGTGTCCTTTTCCTTGCATTATTTTCCAGCTGCCAGGAGTGAGTGGGTTTTTTTAGGTTAAGGCAACCAGGATGGGGAAGAGATTGTCATCATACCGAATCTTAGGAAAAGATTGTCTGGCTGATTCAAGCTTTAATTTGAAATTGATGGATCTGAGTGGCTGGGGTAGTTTGAAAGAAACATGTAATTTTCCGCGTTATCTAATGTAAATTTATGAAAAACTAAAGTAGGTGTAAAGGAGACATTTCATGTAAATTCAAGCCTGTTGTATAAAAGATTGCGTACAATTGCGATGTTTTCCCTTCTTTTGGCTTGCAATTGATTAAGGGGAAATTTACGCATCTGTTTAAACTCATAATTTTGTTCTGTCTGGGTTTGAAAGAACTCGATCGAAAAAAGAAATAATTCAACTACAGCCCAGCTTGCCTTTTTCTATCTCCGCTAGAATAAAATAGATAAAAGCAGTTTACTGCTGCCTATTTATGGATGTCTTTTAAGTCCTTTTTCAAAGGACAATTGAAATGAAATGGAATTCATAAATTAAATTTTCTTGCAAAAAATACAGGGTGAGTAGAAATTCCTGTCAGTAAAAAATTTTTTTTTTCCTGTGTCTTAATTTAGTTCATTTCATATCTTCAACCCCTTCCCTGAATTTCCATCCGCATGCGTTGTTGGATAGTGTCACAGCTGGCACGCATGAATAATTCAGGTATGTAATTCCATATTTACACCAAACGTTTCTTAAAAATGTCCACGGTTAGTCCTTTGGTATTCCCAAGTTTGCCCAGCATATAACTCCATGCATAGAAGTCGAAAGCAAGCAAGTCAGGTGAAGTGGAAGGCCATTTTTTTGACGAAATAAAATCCGGAAAATTGACCATTTCATAGGTTTGTTCATTCCGTGATTTTTGCGACGAAAAGGTAGACTCAGCATCGAATTGTTACTTAATGCCCGCGATCGAACATTCAGGTTGATTTGCTTGAGTAAGGTTGGGCAATCCGCTCGTCCCTGCAAGATATCGACGATAAATAAAGCTCTGGTAGTGTCTTTCGGGTCGAAAGAGGCACCAGATGAATCAAGAGGCATCGATCTTCGTAGCTAGGCAAACGGAAAGGATCTCTTCAAGTTAACAACCGGGGCGCAAAACGCAGGAATCGGCGTTGGACGGATTCAACTCCTTCAATCCCATAGTTGTAGCTTGGATTCCAAACTGCAGAGCAATATTCAAGAACTGGTCGGACCAACGAAGAGTTTAACGACTGTTCCAGAAAGTATAAGCACATCTTATTTTAACGGTCACTTTGAATATAATGAAATATTTCAACATGTTTTGGCTGCGTTCTTTACATACTTCTGAATGACATAGCATCAAAAAAGTGCTCAGTTTTGTGTTACCTATCAAAATGCGCGGTCTTACTGCGGAACAACGAAAAAGTATCGTGCACAAATGGTGCACTGTGGGTCTGGATATCGATAAAAAGATCAGGGATGCCTACAAGCGAAAACCAGCGACTTCCGTTCGGGATGTTGCGAAAAAACTAGGGACCTGGTCGAGTAACGCCATGCATGCCAAAGAAAGACTTGGGTTAAAAACATACCGGAAGCAGGAAAAACCCAAAAAGAACCCAAAACAGGCCGCGTCCGGGAAACCACGGGCTCGCAAACTCTGCGATTCGTTATTGTGTAGAAATTCTGGATGTTTAATAATGGACGATAAAATGTATGTGAAACTAGATTACAAAACGATTCACGGACCACAATTTTATACAGTAAGCGAAGACAAAGACATCCCCAAAACGGAGAAGGCAATTTTTACCGAAAAATTCGGTAAGGAGGTTATGATTTGGCAGGAAATATGCGAGTGTGGTAAAACATCTAGTCCGTACATCGCAACGGAGACGATAAACACTCAGAAATACGTTAAGGATTGTCTCCAGAAGCGATTATTGCCGATGATCAGGCAGCACACAGGTCAAGTAGTGTTTTGGCCTGATTTGGCGTCATGTCATTACGCAAAGGACACTTTAGAATGGTACAAAAGTCAAAAGTATGATATGAATTTGCCGAATGCCGAAAGCACAGCCAATCGAGCTTTTTGGGCTTTAACCAAAGCAAAGCCTAGAAAATTCATAAAACCAGCGGACGACATCCAAAATTTTTGAAAAGATTGGCCAAAAGTGGTCAAAATGGTTATGAAGTACCACTGTGCAGAAGCTAATGGGTCATGGTCGAGGAAAAGTTAGGAGTCTTGGCTATGATTAAATATTCTGATTAAACGAGAGTAAAATATCATGTAAAACACAAATACAAATATGATTAGCAAAATAAAATTATTAAAACTAAAAAAACATAACTTTATTTTGAAAGTGTGCTTATACTTTCTGGAACAGTCTATAATTACTTCAGGCAATAAACATCGATGAAATGTTTGGCGGTTCTTAAGATAAAACCTAACTTTTTATATATTTCATCGACCAGATATGAAATAAAGACTGTATTCGAAGAAATTTGGACACACGCAATTGTTCGTAACTTTTTAGCGTGTGGGTAAAAATTATTGAAATTTTAACTGAATGCATTTCATTCACTGTGTAATGAGTTTCGTGAAAATCGCTCGAGTGATTTCAGTGATGGCTTCGAATGAAGAAAGAGTGCACCAACAAATGTTGGGCACTCACTTCGAAAACCCAAACGCTTCTCATCGATGGATCGGAACACAGCTCGGAATCGTACATTCAACCGTATCTCATGTGATCAAAACGTTCAAGGACCGTAAGACAACCAAGCGGAAAAATGGTAGTGGCAAAAAACGTGGCACATCAAATCCGGAGAAGGCCAGGATGGTATTCAATCAGGGATGTTGCGAAAAAGGCGAAAGTTTCAGTTTGTTTTGTGCGGAAAACAATGAAACGTTCTGGATTACATGTGTACAAGGTCCAGAAGGCACCGAACCGGAGCGATAAACAGAACTCGGTGGCCAAAACTCGTGCAAGAAAACTGTACAGGGAGTGGCTCACAAAACCGTTCTGCATTGTGATGGACGATGAGACCTACATTAAAGCCGACACCAAACCAATGCCAGGACAGGAACACTACGTTGCCACCTCTAAGTTGGCTGTTCCGGAGAGTGTACGGAAGAAGAAACTGTCGAAATTCGCCAAAAAATTCCTTGTCTGGCAAGCGGTCTGCGGATGTGGCAAACTGAGTCAGCCCTTCATCACCTCTGGGACCGTCAACGGACAAATCTACAAGGACGAATGCCTCCAAAAACCTGCCCTTCTTGAGATCTCACGATGGCCCGACACTGTTTTGGCCGGATTTGGCATCTTGCCACTATGCCTGGCCCGTCTTAGACTGGTACAAAGATAATAATGTAGTTTTTGTACCAAAAGACGTCAACCCTCCAAACACTCCGGAACTTCGCCCAATTGAAAAATGTTGGGCAACCATGAAGGCAAAGCTCGTTAAAACTCCAAAACTGATAGAAAATGAACTTGAACTAAAGAAAGTGGGGTTAGAAGTAAGTAAGCAAGTCGGTCCTATCATTGCCCAAAATTTGATGAAAGGGGTCAAGGCAAAAGGTGCGGGCATTTGGGTTGGGAGAAGAGGTTCAATAAACCAATGATGTCATTTCCAGAAAGTTTGAAAAGAATCGGGCTCAAGGAAAATTTTTGGTGACCTATTTTGTGTGTCCTAATTTCATCGAATACAGTCTTTATGCTGCTTGTATGTGATTCGCTAAACCAAATTACGCCTAAATCGTGGCTCAGCCGTTCAATATCTGCCCCTGGCAGATTATAGTTGTAGATGATTTTTTTCGAGCAAAGGAAATAACTGAGCCTTTTGTTGGGGTTACTTCCATTTTGTTAACGATGCACCAGTCAGCGAAGGCATGAAGCTGAAGAGTGTGACAATCGGCTATGGAACAGATACGAAGGCGAAGGTTAAGATCATCAGCATATAATAGGCGAGGTCCCACGATGACAAAATTAACATCGTTGAAGTACAGCAAACAGATCAACGGTTCAAGTTGGCCACCCGGAGGTATTCCCGATGTCCCTGGATAAGTATCAGAACGGCAGTCACCTATAGCAATCATGAGTTGACAACCAGTAAAATATGATTGCAACCATTGTAATAGGATGCCATTGATCCTGAGTCGCCCCAGCAATAGCATGGCTCAGTTTGTCGAAGGCAGCTGACAAGTCAGCTATCAGTTACATACGAAGTGAGACAGAGTAAATTGGTGGTAGTGGAACGACCTGCCACGAAGCCATGCTGATGATAACTCAAAAAATGCTTGCAGTGAGAAAGTAGCGGATCAACCATGACAAGTTCAAATACCTTCGAAACCGCACTCAGCGCGGTAACTCCGCGATAGCTGTTAACAGGAAACATGTGAGCAGATTTCCCGCATGAAGGAAAAGTACTACTACGAACTGACAATTGGAACACATGGCCGGGATTTCATCGGGTCCTGGCTAACAGGAAGACTACAGTTTGGAAGCGGCTCTTGAAATAGTCGTATCGCTGAAGTCGATATCACCCAAAGAGTCGCCTTGCATAGGGACGTTGCTTGCTGCGAGGTGTCCTTGGTAAGACTCTCATCAATAAAAACCTTGGAGAACTTTTGAGAGAGCAGTCGGCAGATCTCCTGAGTCGATGAAGCAACTGATCCACTTGTATTGGTAGTTAAGTCGACGTTTTCGTGAATTTTCCCAGTGCGGCTCTTGTGGTAGACTTCAATCTACGGAGCATTTCTTCCTGGTGGATGATTTTCAGTACGTGTCTGTCGATACTGTATGCCAAAATACAAAGTACTTGCCGCAACTTCGACATTATAAGTATCGAGGATGGTTCCCCTGTCGATACTGCAGAGCAGGTCAGCAATGGCGCGGTAATCTGCTTTCCGAAAATCGTAGGAAACAACGTCCGGTGTAATGTCAAAGTTAGGAAGTAACTTACTCTCCATAGCCACAGCCAAAGGAGGGTGATGAGGAGTCTGCTTCACTAGTGGAGCAGGTGCACAGAAGGTTGAGCTGCACTTTCCAGGATAGCTTGGATGGAGCTATAGCGAGTGTTAATAAAACCAATGCCTCGGGCTTGCAATCCGGAGCCGAGGAGACTACCTCCCTTCGATTATCGGCTATTAACAGAGTTACGATCACACCGGAAAACACCGTAATCGGATCCGAACACTAGATTGGAAAGCCTGCGGATATCAAGCCAAGTCTCGGTGAGAGCAATAACATCATCGCAACGCAGATGAAAGCGCGGAGAAAACTTACTCACTTGCCAGAAAGTATGGAGAGAAGAGAGCAGCTGAAGCAAGAACAGAAGAAGTGGGCTAGAGAAATTCTAGAATCGTCGACGAATCGGCTAGGCAAACGATATAAAACGGGATTGCTGTGGCGGGAAAAGAAAAGGCAGTTTCCCGACTGCTATCCGATGGCAGTGCGAAGGATGCCTGCATTCGATCGAAAGTTAGAGAAGGACCCAGCGCTGAAACAAAATGTGCACAAACAGAGAGAGGACTATCAGGACAAGGGTTACGCGCACAAGATATCAACAGTAGAACTCGAACAGAGATCGCTCTGAACGATGTGGTATCTGCCGGTGACCGTAGTCCAAAACCCAAGGATACCCGGCAAAGTACGTCTGGTTAGAGGGGTCTTGCTGATCTTGGAGTTATTGAAGGGTCCGGATATGTTAGTGGCTCTGGCAAAAGTTATCTTCTGCAGTCGAAAGGGCCTTTAGAGGAGATGACCAAGACTATTTGAAACAGATCAAACAGGTGCAACGCAAGTGTACGTTATGGATGTCGCAACCTTCGGCGCCACTTTCTCAATTCGTTAAAAAAATTTATGCGGACAAATTCGCGGACAAGTTTTCAGAGGCAGCGGCAGCGATTATGAAGAAACACTACGTCAACAATTACTATGACAGCGCAGACACCATTGAGGAAGCGATAAGAAGGGCCAAGGAGGTGAGGGGCATCCAATTGCAGGGTGGTTTCCACATAAGAAACTAGGGATTCGAATTCAGGCGAGTTCCTGGGAGAGTCGAGTGACATTTCAGCGGTGCGTTTTAGCCAAGACAAGAGCACGGAGTACGAGCGCGTATTAGGCATCGTTTGGGATACGATCGAAGACGTGATCTGCTTTGCAACCGCATCGACATCGAAACACGCCAAAGCTATACGAGGAGAAGGACGCCCGACAAAGCGAATTGTGCTCAGTTTCAAGACTTGTGGCGGACATGTGGCGAAGCATCGTTCCGCAAATGGACCCGATGGACGAATATTCTTACTGATGTTCAGGCTTTCAAGTTACCATGTAGCAACTTCGGTAGTGCACGGTCTGATGAGATCAATGACGTGGAGCTACATTTCTTTGCGGATGCGAGCGGACTTCCGAGCAGTGGTACGAGGAGAGGTGATGTGCGCGATGGTGATGAGTCGAGCGAGGGTGGCACCGTTGAAGCAGCTATCGTTTTCACGTTTGGAACTTTTAGTGGCTGTACTCGGTGCTCGGATGTCGTAGACAGTGCGCGAAAATCACAGTTTTGCTATCAGCGAGGTGGCGTTCTGGATAGACGTAGACGTCGTGTTGTCATGGATTTGATCCTATCAGCGCCGCTACAAGCAGTTCGACGGCTTTCGCATCGGAGACCGCAGTTTCTGTGCGCCAGTAAAGACGAATGGCCGAGGAAGAGTCTGCCACCAGGGAACACGACGAAAGAACTGCTAGTTCATCTGCTACTACATGATGTGAAGATTGCGGGCGTTCTGGAGCACGCAAACCGCTTCAAAAGATGGCGTGTGTGTGTTCCGTTTCCAGAAGAAAAACCATCATAACATTTTGTGAGTAGAGTCAGCAGCATCCTCATTGTTGGTATAAATCGGTCTAAATCACAGATTAAATGTTGTTGAATTATATTGCTTTCCAATGACTACCCACCATCGCACTTAATGAGTAACCCGAACAGCTTTCTTGCCGTTGGTTTAAATCGTTTCAAATCGGACAGTGAACATTTTTCAATAACTTTGTCCACCCAATCAGATACTACCATCGTACTTTTCAGTGGCCTCTCAATGGCATCATTACCGTTGGTTTGAATTGGTACTGATATTTAAATAAACTTGTGCATCTCTTTAAAACCATTTAAATTATCTGAAAACAAAGGTAAACAAGTATGCAGCATATTGTTTACCATAACAAACCCTGCGGCCAATCCAACCCTTTTATCCAACATCCCAGTGATTTCAGTAGGACCAACTACTTTCAAAATTGTTCCGGCGATATGTCATCTTAATAAAACTTGCAGCACTTCTTGGAATGGATCGAAGTCAACACGAGCTACGCATTGGAACCATGATTTCGGTATTGTAAGGGTTCTGCAGAGCATGATTTAGACTTCTGGGATGCAAAAAATTCTTGACAAAACCTACAACGCAAATTGAGATACGTCGAAGTCAATACAACCTATGCATTGAACCCTTGATGGCCAATCCAAGTAACAATTTTGGATTTTAAGATGGTTCTGAACAGCATGATTAAGACATCTAGGATGCTTCCAAATCTTGATAAAACCTGCAATGCTACTGAGGATGAGTCGAAGTGAATACGACCTGGACTCTACCCATTGAACCCTTGATGGTCAATTCAAGTCAAGTCATAATTTTGGTTTTTAGGATGGTCATGAACAGCACGATTGAGACTTCCAGGATGCTACAAAACCTTGATAAAACGTGCAAAGCAACTTCGGATGGCGGATGGGATGAACTCAATACAACCCTGGGCCCTACTCATTGAACCCTTGATGGCCAATTCAAGTCAATTCATAATTTTGGATTTAAAGATGGTTCTGAACAGCATGATTAAGACTTCCGGGACGCTACAAAACCTTGATAAAACCTGCAACGCTACTCGGAAGTTAATACGACCTGGCCCTTACGCATTTAAATCTGATGGCCAATCCAAGTAATGATGGGCAGCCCAAGCAATAATTTCGGTATTATGAGAATTCTGAAGAGCATGATTTAGACTTCAAGAATGCTATAAAACGTTGATAAAACCTGCAACGCTACTTGGGACGAGTTGAAGCCAATGGTTTTTCTTCCCTTTTCAAAACAAGACGACAAAAACATCATCTGAGCACCAAAGATATAAACTCGGATCCATCAATCTTTGTCAATAGTTATACACAGGAAATAATTTGTTCTTCCAAATGAGAAAAACAGGTCATGATTTCTGGCATATGTTGTGTTTTCGTGTTATGAATATACACCATGAACAATATTCCTGTTATAATGAACTAGTTTCCACCGCAATAAAATCATGATTTGATCGGGTTAAAACCATGAGCTGAATTCCTGATACTAAAAACATTATTCATGAATCTGACAAATCTACTTTATCGACTCTAAATGTAAACAAAAAAATCCAACGTTGGGGTTCGAACCGAGTGTGGATGTGAAGAGCGGTGATAGGATCTGGTGGATGTACTCACTACACTATTGTTATTCTCGAATAGACACTTGATTTATGAAGATGATTACACAACTTAAGAGTAGAGGCATATCAATTCCTCCAAAGTTCATGACTCGCATCGGTCATTTTATTCCTTGAAGCATGAATAAGAAACATGAATTCATAAAATAAGATAAGAATTAGTTTCATGATTTTTTATTCATATTCTCCGTGTGGACACCAAAGGGTCTGCTTGTGTGTGTGTGTGTGTGTGTGCGTGTTGGGGGGGGTGTCCACAAACATAATAACTCAACGAACAATTTAAATTGATTAAAAGCTGAACAAGTCATTTTAAAGCTTAAGAAACTAATGTTTGGTCAAATAAGCTGCTAAACGGCATATACTGTTTAATGGGAAACGTCTTTTTATACCAAATCACCTTACATTTTTTTTTTCAACTCTGCGGAACTGATTTCTGCATCATTCAATGGATTCAATTCTAACAGTTTTGGAGACGTTAAAAATTCCAGATCTTCTGTTCTGTTGGATTAAAGCTCGATTCAAAGTAAATCTGGACGCACGGTTTAATACGCCACTGCGTCCCTGAGGGTTGGAACAAAAACGTTTGACAGGCATTTGTTGATGTTTTATTGACAAAGAAATTGGTGAAAAGTTTTTCTCGATTGATCGACGCATCTCGAAATTACGGATCATGGAACTTGAGAAAAGAAAATTACATTGCAGTTGTGGCCTTAAAACCAAAGTTTTCATCACATCTCACACAATGACGTCAAAGGTTTACATTAACGAGTTTCTAAAAAAGTGGCTTTTACCCTTCATTCGGCAAAACAAGACCAACGTTATGTTTTGGCCGAATGCCACTACTGTAAGGAGGTACTTGAATGGTATGCGGCAAACAATGTTAATTTCGTTGCCAAAGAGATTAATCCTCCGAATTGCCCTGAGTTCCGACAGATCGAAAAATACTGGGCAATTGTCAAGCGAAAACTTCGAGGATGCGGTAAAGAAGTGACAAATGCATAACAAATGCGTTTAAAGTGGATTAGGAACGCCGGTACAGTGTCACCAGTGACTGTGCAGATCATGATGGCATCGATCACAAGTAATGTACGAAAGTTCGGTCGAAACGATGAAATGTAACAACTTCTTATATATACCCTCTTGTTTGGCGTTTTGACCAACCGTGTATGTTGTTTAATTCTAGTGTTATGATCACTTGAATGCGTCCAAATTTGCTGTGAATCGGGCTTTACCCAATTACGTGGAATGCATCCATGGTTGAGAAGTGTATGGCAGCTCTGAACCAAAAATGAATCCACATCTCACAGAACTCATCTCCATCTTCAAACGAATATCACACAACCCTACCCACCGCACCAGAGACTAAGAATTATTCCGCCCCTAGACCCATATTCTTCCATCGACTGATCACACTCAATTATCTCTTTATTCCATCCGCGAAGCAACGCGTTGTCCTTTCGCTCGTTAGCGCCGCTCCAATTGCTGCCAATGTGCCATGTGTTCTCGCAACCGCTCCCCCTCCCCCCTCCCATGGTTTTCCGGTGTCAAGAACACGTTTCCCACACCACATCCGAGAACCGTGGTTGAGGATTATAGTCATCACAAAACCCTTCACCGTCGTCGTCGTCGTCGTCTTTAAACTCGGACAAATCCACACAGAAACTCTCAATTTTCATATTATCGCTTTGAAATCCCTTTTTGTCGTCCTCCTCCTCCTCCTCCCCCTCCTCCTGGCAGCAAACGCGGGGAGGAAAATTGAAGGGTTGCTGCAACGACCGACCATTTTCCAACCTTCTCACTTCCGCGGCCTCGGCGGCTCTCGAAGTACGCCATTTAACGTCTAATGGTATTATTACGCTTAAACTGCTGGGGAAAAACTGTGTCAATAATGCAGAAAATGACATTTTAAAACGAATAAAAATAAGCTGCATTTAGAATGGCTTCTTTCGCGCGCTCCCTCAATCTTCCTGGCATTCATAGGCCCCCCCAAAAAGAGCCATTTCAACGCCACCCTCGTCTCCGTCGCCGTGGCTGACTGTGTTTGTGAACGTTGTAAGTGCTCCACATAAGCTCCATTTATGTAACGTGAACCGCCCCCCGCCTCCCCCCTTCCGACCCTCCCCCCGAAGAAGGAAATGCACTTTCCCTAAGCAAAATAACACCATGAATGGGCGACGGCGTTGGGGGTAGAGTCCTTGCACTTACACACCCTCACCCACGCACACACACACACACGCGATCACTTCCATCGTATGCAGTTAAATGCACGCGGGCCCATCCCAAACAGGGGTGGGGGTGGTATTATTAATATTTAGAAGTGCCCCTTTTTTTTCTCTAACTGCTGGCTGGCTGGCTGGCTGACGGGCTGGTGCAGCTATTTTGCCACCACCATCATCATCATCGCCGTCGTAATCAGAAGTAGCTGGGTGTGCTGGCTGCGTCGTCTAAGCTAACACGTCTCTCGGTGACGGAGTTGGGAGGACTTCCGTTTTGCCGTTGGCCGGGGTGGCAGGGGTGGAACACACGTGTGCACTACCGTGGCGATGTCCTTCGCTTCTTCAGGCTGCTTCCTGCATTCCTTCGCCAAATTATCCGGTGATCTAATGTACTAGAATGGTAGGTGGATTTGCAAGGTGGTGAAATTTCATCGTGAACACCCTTTAGATATTTAATGAACAGCATGACCAGAAAATGAGCAGTATTTTTGAAGCTAGCTAAGCACTTCTTCAAACAATTTTGGGCATTGAAGCAGCTGAAAATATCCAAAATATGCTACTTTTGAATTTTTGAAAACAAATCTTAAGAAAAGTAAATATGCAATCAAAAGAAAAAGCTCGAATTCTTAAGAAACTTACTTTTTTTTTTAAAGAATAGGGCTGGTAGTGGATTCATCTCGACAAAGTTTGTAATTGTAGTGATAATACAATAATGAAAATTGTAACCAATAGTCAAACTGGCTGCGAGTCATCATAATTTAAACACACTTATTCACTGTATACTTGCTATACATGTATAATATTAAAATACTTGTAAGTAAAGGGTGTACCGATTAAAATCTGCATACACAAAATTCATTTCTCAAATTTCAAGTTTCTATCAGATTATCACCAAGATTTCAGGGAGTAAAAAGAAACATTTAGGGACAATATTCACCTGGATTTGAACCTTTTCTAGAATTATGAAATTTCAACCTAGACACAATGTTTACACGCCATTTTAGAGGTTATGGTCGCAAAAATGCATTGCAATGGCTTAAAAAATGTCGTCCAAATAGATTTTTGTCGCTGAGAATTTCGTTGATTGCTGGCTCATCACGGCATATATATGATATTTATTAAATGAATAAATATAAAAATGTATACTAACTGCCCACAATCAAAAATTACTAAATAAATCCGTTTTTAATCAAGCTATCAAATACAGTTACACGCCATTTCTAAACTGTTTGAAACTGTTGGCAGAAATAGGGTGACATTTTACTCTTTCTGTTTTCTAACCTGCTCTTTCGCTTGAACTGTACACATAAACTGTTGGTGGTGTGACAGCCTCAAAGACGACTATTTTGCAAAAAAAAAAAACAAAATGGACATTTACCACCTCTGGCCACAAGTGAGTATGGCCTACCAAATCAGGTACATTGAAGTGAATTTCGAGAGCTTCTTCTGTTTGAAACGATTATCCACGGCAAACTTATCCTTACCAGTGAAATATTTCACTCTGCTGGCGTTCGTCTCGATTTGGGAAGATCTGCACCTTGCACGTTTTTATTTCGGATTGTTTCTTGCTCCTCTGGACGAAACTTTTCCCAACGCGTCGTGCGATGACCCAGGATTTTGGATGTGGATGGATAGAATCCTTTCACGAACGGTTTGCTGATTTTTTTCGATCTCGACCAGAATCACACTGACAACTGCACAACTGAGCAGATATAAACAATACACTCCAAAGAGAAACCAGGCGAAATTTGATTAATTTTGGTCATATGAAATAAGTTACGCAACTTTGAAGATATCGCAATAATGATCGCATTAAAAAAGTGACTATTTTCGGATGGATGGTAAAAAACGACGGAAAAGACATTTTAAGAAATCAAAATCAATTAAAATTCACTGAGAAATTAAAAACTTGGCCAAAATACTTCTACTCCTAGCCTTGCGGCAGTTAGTACGAACTTTGGCTATAAAGGGCGATACGGTCAAAATTTGGACAATATCAACTTGACATATTTCTTTCAATTTTGCATTTAAACAACCTGAACACCCCTCATTTTGAAGGTGTGTGTGTGTGTAGAATGTTGCTCCTATTTTGATTTTGGAATTCACTCTTCAGTTGTCAAAATGCCGTCCAAGCAAGAAGAGCAGCGTATCAAAATTTTGCTCGCGCATCGCGAAAATCCGAGCTACTCGCACGCAAAGTTGGCAAAATCGCTAAAAGTTGCCAAATCAACCGTTACAAATGTAATTAAAGTGTTTGGGGAACGTTTGTCGACAGCCAGGAAGTCTGGATCGGGGGGAAATCGAAAACCGGAAGCCGCTGAGACGACAAAGAGAGTTGCCGGTAGTTTCAAGCGAAACCCTAACCTATTCTCGAGATGCCGCAAATAAGCTGGGTGTATCGTCTACAACCGTGCATCGAGCCAAAAAACGAGCCGGACTATCGACTTACAAGAAGGTAGTGACTCCAAATCGCGATGATAAACAAAATACGACGGCCAAAGCGCGATCCCGACGATGCTGACGAAGTTTGACTGCGTGGTAATGGACGACGAAACCTACGTCAAAGCCGACTACAAGCAGCTTCCGGGACAGGAGTTTTATACGGCAAAGGAAGGGAAAGGTAGCAGATATTTTCAAGCACACGAAACTGTCAAAGTTCGCAAAGAAATATCTGGTTTGGCAAGCCATCTGTACCTGTGGCTTGAAAGCAGCATTTTCATAGCTTCCGGGACTGTCAACCAAGAAATTTACGTGAAAGAGTGTTCTGAATAAACGTCTGCTGCCTTTCCTGAAGAAACACGGTTGTTCCGTACTGTTTTGCCGGATTTGGCATCTTGCCATTACGGTAAAAGGCCATGGAGTGGTACGCCGCCAACAACGTGCAGGTGGTTCCCGAGGACAAGAACCTCCCAACACGCCATGAGCTCCGCCCAATTGAGAAATACTGGGCTATTGTCAAGCGGAACCTAAAGAAGACCAAAATAACTGCTAAGGACGAGCAGCAGTTCAAGGCAAACTGGCTTTGCGGCGAAGAAGGTGGACAAGGTGGCTGTACAAAATCTGATGGCAGGGGTCAAGCGTAAGGCCCGGCAATTCGGATTTGGAAAAGCGGAAGCCTGACTGAATATTTTTCCTGAATTTTATACTAATTGAACTTGAAAAAGAAATTTAATTTCACGCGTTTTCCCTTGACCAAATTTTGACCGTATCACCCTTTAGAGCTGGTAGTGGACTCATCTCGATAAAGTTGTAATTTAAGTGAACACAATAATGAAAATTGTAACCAATACTGACACTAATTGCGAGTCAGTAATAGTTTAAACATACATATCTACCATTTACTTGCAATAAATGTAACATATTAAAATGCTTGCAAGTATCGATTTAGCTCCACTCTTCTAAATCAGTTACGAGTCATGTTCTGGCGCTTCTTCAAAAAATTTAGCTCATTTGGTTGCGAACTCAAACAACTATGGCCCTATGTCGTTTCTATGGGATTTCTTAAGGGAAAACCGAGCTATCTTCACTCTCGTTTTTTGCCTTCGCATTGATTTAAGAATTTCACATATCACCGCGTTTTTTTCCGCCGTGGCAGCGAATAATCACAGCGAAAAAATCGCCACGAATAGATTACAAACGAACGCGATTTGAAAAAGCAAACAATGTTTACTACCTTCACTTTTACCCCTACACTGATGTCTGTGATTTGATGAAAATGAGGTGCAAATCATAATATATTAATTTCATCCGGTCTTCACAATGTTCAAGTTCAATCCCGTACAATTCGAAAAAAAAAACATCATTTTTCATATAATTTGAGAGAAAAATATGGAGATAACTTTTTTTCGACACAGTCTTTACTTGGGACTAATTGGATTCTAAAATAGGGTAATGGGATGTAATATTAGCCTAGCTCCTTGATTCAGCCTATTTACCGAATGTGTCATTATTTCGGCGATAATCAACAAAATCATGTTCCTATCAGGATGACCCAATTATTTCAAAGCAATTGAGACATTACTAATCATTTTATAGTTGTTCATTTTCGAGTAATTTTTGATTTCCTTAACGTTTTAGACACCATGATTTTGCTGATTAAGCTGAACAGATCTTCGAATGATCTAAATTTGCTGAAATTGAACCTATAAAACGATTAATGCAGCCAATATGTACAGGAAATAGTCACACGTTATAAACTAGCAGGTCACATAGGTAAAATAACAATGTTTTAACATGAAAACCATAGACCCAATGTTAGGGACATATTTTTTTCTAGTTTCCCAACTATGGCCTGTTGTACGTAAAGCGTAGTAAAAATGTTATTATTCGTAGCATATACAATACAAATGTGTGAGTTTTGGTTGAATGCTTTTTATATGGCTCATCTTAACACAGAATAAAGTAACATCTGTGTAGAGTGAATTATAATGTTTTGGTTGCTGAATGGCAGCTAAATCACATGTAAAAATTACATAAGTGTTTCTTAGTAGTTTAAGTATAGTTTGATTTTTGAAATGGTTTGCTGGATAGAGTGAATACAAAAAATCGTACATAGACAACATTTAATAACAAATCTATCGAATGGGACGAACTTGCATCCATGATTCGACCCAATTGGGTAACCATAGACCGATATTTCATCCATTAAACCAATTCCAATTCACTAGTTTCCTATTGATTGTTAAAAGTACGTTAGTTGAGGTACTAGATTATGCCAATCTACATAAGGTTTGCTAGAATAACATCGATTGTTGCATAAGTGCATATTGTTCATTGAATTGAAGAATTGAGGACTTAGTCAAACTAATGGTCTTGTTTTGCTAATTAATATTGACATATTTGATCTATTACTTCAAAAGAAATAATATACTGAAGAGTGAGAGAGACAGGAAACACTTTTAAAATCTGGTCTACCATTGGTCGCTCAGAATATTTTGCGAATGATTAGAAGTTTGGTTACGGAATCTTTCATATTGTAAGCTGAGTTATTTTCTTTACAATTACGATACGAAACGTAACTCCCAACGAACAACCTGTCGTATGTTCTGTCAAAATAACACAGCGAATAAAACAAGATTTTAGTACCGCAAAGTAAACGAATGGGTGTGATGTACTTGAGACCAATGGAATTCTGTGCGGTGATCAAATTTTAAATCGCTAGTTTTGTATGGGAACGTCCATTAATTATGTCACGCAAACATGCTGTGTTATTTTGACAGAACATTTGAGGGGTTGGTCGTTGGGAGATAGGTTTTCAGGGGGTATTTATTAAGATTGGGACCATGCTTCCAGAGTAGAAACATTACCGCTGAACTCGTAATTGCAGATGGTAAATATTTCTGGACCATCCGTTTCTCAGGCGTTAAAGTGGATGAAGCCTTAGATGCACTTCGACACCCAGTATCCCGATACAGCCAGTACCACCGCCACCGACTCTAAAATTTCTTTTAACCAGGTCACCTGCTTCTAGCAGTTGTTCCTCTGCCACGGTTGCTTCCATTCACCGAGGCAGGCTGCTTCCGGATGCTGCCCCGTTTGTCCCGGTGTTAGGTATTCGTTCCTTCTTAGATTATCCAAATTCTTCAGATACTAGAAGGTGATGATGAAACTGTTCTAGCGGACAATTCTTTAGATGTATCTAGAACCGATCACTGCAATGAACAAAAACAAATACTTTTCTGTTTGCCTAATGTTTTGTTTTCTTTCGCAATCAGTTGACAGGTGCGATCTGCCGTGCTGCAAGAAACAACAAATAAATAACATGGTTGCTAGTATTGCTGTAAGTTTATCTTTTGCAGTTCGATAGGTATCACATGAAGTGACTGCTACCTTGGTTTTTTTCTTCTAAAATTGGATCCGTGTAGTAAGTCTGTTTGTCTGTGTCCTTACCGCTGATTTTAATCGCTTCAATTCGGCTATTGAGCTATTGAGTGGTTGCAATGACATTCTTACCGATGGTTTAAATCGGTATTAAAATTTTAGTATTTATTTGGGCATCTACTTAAAAACAACTACAGTACTGGACAAAAAAAAGGCATTAGATATTTCAATACAGTTCATAGGGATAAAATGTAGTATTTTTAATATATGAAATTTACATCATTTCATCTTTATATTGAATATATTTTTAATAGTTTGATACAATGCCAGCATGAGTCGCTTTCCAGCTGTAAAAAATAAAGAACGTACAGCGTGCGAATGCTTTCCTACCCCTCGAACCGTAAAAAAACTTGTTTGTTGTTAATGTATTATACCAAGTGCGTTATAATCCGATAGGATGAAAAACAAACAAATATTTCTAGACGTCCGCAAACTCATCGTTAAAAACCGCCAAGAGGGCTTTTAAAACAGACAAATCGCTTGGAAATATGAATTAGGTGAGGCAGGAGAACGAAAAATATGCAAGAAGTACGTGGGTCTCGGAAGTGTGCAGACAGAGCAGGTAGATGAAGAAAACTGAAGACAACAATCAATGAGGATCGCCGAATTGACCGCGAAGTGACTAAAAACCCGTCGATTACCCAGAAGAGACGAACCAGCCAACGGCTGAAAGTCTCTCTAATAAAGAAAAATCAATCAATCAATGCGTCGATTACCAGCCGTGTAATCAAGGAAAACGTTACATGAGTACATGAAACAGGATATAAGAACTGCTTTGCCCAACGCTGACCTTTGATGCTCAAAGTTAACAGGTTTGTTTGTTTTGCTGTTAGCATTTATTTGAGACTAATTATGACTCCTGTAGGATCAAACGTCTCAACTTTGCCCAAAAGTTCATCGACAAGCCATTAGACTTCTGGAAACAAGCTCTTTGAACTAATGAGGGCAAGTTCAAGCTCTTTGTTCGTAAACAGAGGGCACGAGTCTGGACAAAACCAGGAGAGAAACTTGCAGATAAAAATGTTCAAAAAACAGTGAAGCACGGAGCTGTCAATATCATGGTGTGGGGGTGCTTTGCGTGGTCAGGGGTTAAAAATCTTGTCAAAATAGATAGAATAATGACTGCCAACTCTTACATCAGCATTCTAAAAGGAAATCTGAAGGAGTCGGCACGTAAATCTGGTTTGCCGAATAAGTTTACTTTTCAACAAGAGATGGATCAAAACGTTGACAAAGGAGAGGTGAGCAACCGTGACAAACAGTTCGAAGCTCTGGAGAAGGCCTGGATGAATCTAAACCCTCAACACATCAGAAATCTCGTCCTAAGTACCCTAGTAACCAATAATCAGTTCCAAAGCGTCTTCACGGCAGTCTATAAAGCCATTAAGTCACCGTAAATGCAACATTAAAGCCACTTTTCATTCGGCTTCTTAACTGCAATGCTATGATAATGCTTCAGTATTGCTATTTTGCATTCGAAATGCTTTTTACAGGCTACAAGTTTTTGAATAGCATTTGAAATCCAGCTTTACAACAGATAGCATACAAGATGCTGATATAATGCTAATTTAATGCTTGTTGCATCTGAAATCCAAACTGAGGGTTGATTTACTGCATATGCTAATGCTTATTAGTTACCTGGGTATGCCCCGACTCGTGCAAGCCGTTATTGAGGCGCGAGGTGGTCAATTAGCAATAAAGTCATGAATTTCTTAAGTGCGTACTTTATTTTGTCCATAAAAAAAGAACTTTTTTTTTATTGAAAATATCACTCTCAAAGCTCAAACCAATCCATATTCTGTAAATACATATGTAAATTTAATTTTCGTCCGAAGATATCGAAATGTTATCTTCAATAGTTGCTGAATAATATGACAAATTTTGGAAATAAGGAAGATGTGTATTTTATTTTGTCCAGTACTGTAAATCGAGAAAAAATCTGAAAAGAAAGATAAACACGTATCGTTTGCTAAACCGAACACTGCTGCCAACCTAACCATTTAATCTAACATGCCAATAATTTCTCGTGGCTTCCAACAAAACGAGTATCACGTCAACATATTCCTACCCTTTCCTTAGTGGAACTGTATTCGAGTAAGGCCGGTATTGCTCTTATGTAGGATCGTCAGATTTAACACATTGCAGATGTACGATAGTCGCAAACATCATCTGTTGGTGCGCTGTGTAATTACAGCTGATCTAGTAATAATGGAGTAGCAGCAGCCAACCACGTTACTATCCTAGTTATCTTTTCACATACTCACTTAAGAAGTTTTACGATTTAAAAAAACACTTTCGAGCCGTCCGGGATAACTCTGTTGATTGAAATAGCAAGAGGATCACAGAGCAAATAAATATAAACTTTCAAAACCCTCAGATAAATGTTGTACGGAATCAGATTGTACCCCGTTTAAATGGCTGTAAATTTTTACCTGTTGAGTATTTTCTATTGAAATTTTTGGTGGAATTAGTTCAATGTGTATTTGTTTACGCTGTATAAGTTTCACTAGCAGATGTGCAATCGTTGCAAAGATGGAGTCGGAAGAACAGCAGCGGCGCAAAGAAATTTTCAGCACGTACCTCAAAAATCCGGATCTTTCTCATCGTTCCATCAGCAGGAAGCTGGGAATGTGACGTTTGAATATCGATCGGAAAGAAAAAAGTGGCAAAAATGGATCTCCGCATAGTGTTAAGTAGTTCAAGCTGTCAAGAGGAATCCCAACAGTGCAGTTCGAGATGTGGCGAAGAAACTGAATCTAACCAAAACTTTCGTGCAAGATGCGAATAAACGTGAAGGACTACACACGTACAAAGTCCAAAAGACGTCCAATCGCGATGAATGGCAGAATACGGTAGGTAAAACACGTGCGCGGAAGCTCCACACCACATTTCCTCGTAATCGATGATGAGACGTATGTAAAAGCAGACTTCCGGCAGCTTCCAAGGATTCAGTTTTTCACTGCTCATCATAAATTTGATGCCTCTGAGGACGTTAGAAAGTAGAAGAAGTCAAAGTTTGTCAAAAAATATATGATTTGGCAAGCAATTTGCTCGTATGGAAAGCGGAGCACCCCATTCGTGACAACTGGAACGGTCAATGGGCAGGTGTACCTAAAGGAATGCCTCCAAAAGCGTCTACTTCCACTTCTGAGGTCACACGATGGTCCTACTATTTTCTGGCCGGATTTAGCCTCGTGCCATTACTCGAACGAGGTTTTGGAGTGGTACAAGGCTAAGCAGGTAAACTTCGTGCCGAAGCGGAATTGCGGCCAATTGAAAAGTACTGAGCCATCATGAACCAGGCACTTTGGAAGCATCCTAAGGAAGGGAAATCGGAGGAAGATATGAAGAAAAAATGGATCGCCACGCAAAAACAAGTTGGTCCAAATGTTGTACAGGACCTTATGAGTAGTGTAAAGAAGAAGGTGCATTTGGATATGGAATTGAAATTGAATAAAATAAACATGGGAAAATATTCATAACATGTTTAAGTTTGCTTCCCTAAAGTTTGAACATTATTGGTTGAACGGGTGATTTTTGCCGAATATTTGTGTGTGTCTCAATTTGATTCCGTACACCCTTTATGTGCACGACATAGCGGAAATACTCATAAAATCACTCGGCTTAGCTTGCCTACACGCAAAAAAAAACCGCAGTAGAAACTACCATTTCGAGGGTTAAATTAAGCGCAAATACCAACAATTTTCACCTGACTATAAATGCGTTTGATTCTACCATGCCTGCGATTAGATCAACCATGATGCGGTTGATATCAAAATGAGGTTTGTCAAATGTACCATAAATGTTGAAGGTTTTACCATAAGCGTAGTAAATTTGACTGAAATTTCATGGTGGTTTTAGAGATAGGCCTAGTGGGGTAAAATGGTAGTTTTTACTACAAGATTTTTTTCTGTGTAGAATTGGTAAATCCCATGACATTGACGTATAAATGATTGAACATTCAATGCCTTCGATTAGTTACAGGGATGCCATATTCACAGACATGTCTGTAAATTTACAGACTTTACATTTTTATTGCAGACTTTTTTAACGATGCAGACATTTAGCGGACATTTTATTTATGTTGCAGACTTTTACAGACATTTGAAATATTTCTTAAATTTCAAATAAAGGAATTCTATGAAGTTCGGATTTAAAAAGTACGAGGATCTGAACAGTATAGTAGATACGGTAAGAAGCTTTGTTGAAATATTTTAAAATATCGTAGGTATCATTTAAAGTAGAAATCCTTGAAGAAACGAAAGCGGTGGGCCACTTGGAGACACAATGGGCCCGGAGGTAGTGTAGTGTTATGGTTGTGTTCAATCCCACGCGTGTTCAAACCCATGCGAAAAATTACTGTCAAATCGTTGGTTATATTCGTTCTTTGCTATTAAGTCACAACGAAAATCAAGGTTCACAACAATACAAATCATATTTTAGAAACTTAGAGACTTCCTCGAAAAAAAATGTCTCCTATGGTCAGGTAGAAACTTCTCAGAAGTATTGGGAGCAAACAGGTCATGCAAGAAGAATGTTTAAAAATTCATTACCGAAGATCATACTTTCAAGAATTTCAAGACAGAACTTCCCCAAGAATCAGGAGAGGGGCTATCAGAGCTTCTGGAAAAAGTGTAGGGGAGAGGACTTCTCTGAAGTTTGGAATTTTTCAGCGGTTTAAGAGTTCTTCCCAGAACATTAAGATTGAACTTCCTAGAAGTTCAGGACAAAAAACTTCCCCAAATTTTAGACGGTAGTTAAACAGGAAGGGCACTTGCTATAAATTCTCAAAAAATCTGGAAAAAAAACCTCAGGACGATGCGTCATAGAATTTAAGGAAAGAACTTCTCTCAAGTTCAGGAAATAACATCCCAAAAGTTACGAATGAAATTTCTCGAAATGTTAGTTGGAACTTCTTAGAAGTGCTTGGCAGCTTTTTCAAAGCTCAGAGGAGAACATTCTGCATTACTGAATAAGGATTTCTCAAAATTCTTTAGAGAGAAAAGAATGAAACTTTTTCGGAGCATTGGGGGTACTTCCTTCTAATTTGAGCACGAATTTCACAACAGTTCCGGAACAAACTTCCCAAAAGTTCTGGAGAAAACTTTCCAAAAGTTCAGAAGAGAACTTCTCAGAAGTCCAGAAAGAAACTTCAAGAACAAATTTAAGGGAATTTCCTTTAAAATGTTGGAGTAAAATTTTCCTCGCAGTTCCAGATGGGACCAATCAGAAGTTTGGAAAGAATAAGCTCAGGGGAAACTTCCCCGAATTTCAGGAAGAAACCTACCAAAGAGGGCAGTATCTGTAGGGTCAAGAAGGAATTAAAAAATCAGTAAAGAACTCCTCAGAAGTTCCCAAGAGAACTTCTCAGAAGTTGCGAAGAGACCAAAAGTTTAGTTGGAACTACCCAGAAGTGCTAGAGAGCTTCCCTCAAGTTTCTAATCGAACATTACAGAATTTCAGAATGAGAACTTCTCGAATTTCATGAAGTTATGGTAGATTCTTTTGATAAAATCAGGAAGAAACTTTCCAGAAGTACAGGAGGATCTTTCTAGTTGTTCAAGCAGGAATTCCTCAGAAATTCAGGAAAAAACTTCTCCGAAGTTCAAGACAATACTCCCCTGAAGTTCAGAAGAGATTATTTCGGTAGTTCAGAAAAGAACTTCTCAGAAGTTCAGGAAGAAACTTCTTACAACTTAAAAAGATTTTCCAAGAAATTCTGGAGAGTACTTTCTCAAAGTTTTGCAGAAACTTTCCTCGTAGTTCAGGATAGGGCTTATCAGAAGTTTAGAAAGTAACTATGCTCTTGAAAAAATTTACCAAATGTTTCTGGATGTTAATGTTGGGTTCTTAAATGTGAATTTCGAAGAAAATAAGGAATGACTACCAAAAAGTTCATGAGGAATTTTGCCTGAAATTCAGGAGGAAACTTCTCAGAATAAAGCAAAGAGCCTTGCAGAAGATCAGGAGAGAGTTTCCGTGTAATTTAAGAGATAATTTCTGCCTAACCGAAGAAGCAGTCTATACAAAAATCATTCCTATGATCATAATGATATTGATGATCATGAGTGATGATGACACCATATTATAATATGGTACACACCATAAATGGTTATTGTTCAATCAAAAAAAGTCTGTTGAATTTATCAAATGTAAACTAATTTTTTATTTTAAAATACAAAACTGGAAAGAGCGTTATAGGGAGAAAAAAAACTAAAGAAAATTGTGTAATCTATGCGAATGCTTCAAGCTTCAGTGTCACTTTAAACATATGAAACAATAGTGTAAGGTTGCATACAATCTAAAAAATAGATGCAAAATGTTTACATAATCACACAAATGGCGATAATGGCATAACTCGCTCTCTTATAACGTCTTCTCGTTGAAAGAAGTCTAATTTCTTAAAAAAAAATATACAGACTTTTATAGACATTCGCAGACATTTCAAATTTTTATCACAGACATTTGAAAAAATTATCTGGCATCCCTGATTAGTTAAGACTTGAAGTCCTCTGGATTATCGAAAATCTCCAGATAGAAAAAGAGATAGCCAAGATAAATTCACCCGGAGTTGCTGGTCGCTAACAAAAAAAAAAACTTCCTCCGTTGCACGGGTTCCGAACAAAGGGAAATTTGTCACAAAAGAGTTGGCTTGTTTGCTCATCGGTGCAACCCAAACCCGACCAGCGGCAGCCGAAGGAAGACGAGTGTGCGATGATTCATTTAATTTCATTATCCGATTACGACGTCGTCGACGACGGCAACGACAACAACAACAACAACAACAACAACAACAACAACAACAACAACAACAACAACAACAACAACAACAACGACGACGACGACGGCAGCTGAATGGATGGACAGACGAGGTCAACTATTTAGCGCATTATAGCTCGAGTTGCAGTTGTATTCGTGGCGATGATGGTCGTTGTCACCACGCCATGTTCTCCCCCCATTGCAGCCGGACGCGAGAGACAGGAAGAATGGAAACGATTCTTTGTTTACATTTATACAATCCAATATCAGAACGAATCGGGAATGCTCAAGGTTGCTTTCTGCCGTTGTCGTTGATAGCGTCTTTTGACTCATGCATTCCGGAGAATGAGTTGCTAGAGGATTTTTAAAGTCTCCCAGACTCGGACAACAATCGACTCATCCAAGCAAGCTGATTACCAAAGTTACCCCCGTAAGTAGATCCATCCACAAATTTTGCCTTCTTGTCCTAATCCTGAAAGTTATTTTCACTGGCTCTTCTTATGTAAATTTGTGATTGTCCAACCACACACTGCGTCCGATGCTGCTGGTTTGTGAATGTTTACATACACGGACACCTTCATCCACCCATTTATATATGCAAACTATCTGGAGTGAAGTCCTCGCTTCGTCCCCTTAGTGGAGTATATAAAACAAACAGTTCCTTAACCTTCCGAGACCAGTAGAAGGCACACGGCAGATGGGAAGAGAGTCCCAAAATTACACCATTAGTTTCCGAACTTCTTCGTTACGGTAAATCGATAAGTTTTTCTCTGCGGTAATAAAGCCACAAAACTCCTTCGTCCGTCGTCCGGGAAAAAAAAATGATTAAGTCCTCACAGTCTCACCTATCACCCTTTCGTATTTCTTTTTTATTTTCGCCCCCCGGCGGAAACCGATATTCCATCCAAAATTCCACCGCTAATTGATCAATTTAAACTTATCGATTTTCTGTCAATTTCAATAAAGCCGATTTCCTTCGATTCGGCACGAATAAAAACACTAACTAGAGCGAAAAAATATATTTGATTAGTGCTGAAACCACAACCTTCCCTAACAACAAAACAAAACTATAAAAATATCCCTACGTTGGGTGGGGCGGTGTGCAGCAGGAGGGCAACGCATGCCCGAGCACACTCCCACACTCGAATGGCTTCGAATTCAGTCGAAATAAAAAAAAAAAAAACCGGCGAGGGGGTGCAAAAGTAACCCTACTTACTGTTACTATCCGGGAGAGAGAGAGAGAAAGAGTTTAGTTTCAGCGCTTCCACGCCATTCCCAGAGTAGTCGGGTGCAGACTGTATTATTACCCCGGCTCGATAGGCACACCCTGACTGACGACCGACAGCAGTATATCTAGTACACATTGTTGTTGCTTGCTGCTTCAAGAAAGGCAGAGAACAGGATGGCCTCAGCGCGAGAGGACTGGCAGGAAGAAGGAGACCTGCCCTACCCAAACAGGAAAAAAGTTTTCCACAACTGACGCGAACTAGTCAGGCACAGGACCCGGGCGCAGTTGGGTTGTTACTAATTGGCCGACGACGATGAAGTCGACGACGGATGATGGCGCGGTAGAAGGAGAAGAAGAAAAGGAAGGCGATTATTGCTGGAATATTGCGAGCGGTGCTGGTTCCGAAAATCAATCTTAAATCTCATCCAAGCATCCGTCCCAGCGAGAAGAAAGTCATTTGAGAAATTGGCAAGCCGAACCCATACATTATCACACTCTTATATTCGGCCACTAAAATGACAGCAACTGCGAAGTGTTCGAATTTAGTACCTAAAAATTCACCGATCATTTTGCGACATTGGCTTTTGACAAGGTAACTCACGCATGGAATTAAGAGGACAAATAATTTATTTTTCATTGGTTCAGCTTTACATGCAGTCCGACAAAGATTTTTCACTAGGGACTAACTGACAAACGTAAACAATGGCTTTTTCCACGAATACCTCGTAATTGAAAACTCGCCTAATCAATCCACCACTGTCATTTCGCAGAAGAAGAGCTCACCTATCCGATAGAATTGGAGGCTTACATGGGTAGCCTTTGTGCTATGAGAAATTTATGGAAGACGTTAACGTTTGTCAGTTAGGCCCTAATGAAAAATCTTTGTCTAGTTGTTCACCAATCCGCATTTTATCGTGATGGACGACGAAACCTACGTTAAGGCCGACTTCCCGGACAGGAATATTTCGTCGCCATGTTCAGCTTTGAATTTCAAGATGATGTTCCGAGGAAGAAAATGTCAAAATTTGCCAAGAAACTGTTAATCTAGCAGGCATCACTTTTTCATCACTTCTAAGTGGAGTGGAAGTATAAATGGTGCAATATAGGGTACGGTACGGGTTTTAATCAGTTTATTCAGCACCTGGAACATTTCGTGAAGCTGTATGTTGTCTATAATTAGAACTGCCAATATTTAGACGTTAATCCCTCTGCTTACTTCAGATCTATCGAAATTTACCTTAAGAAATGAGCAGTAGACTCATAAATTTTCATAGCCATGGAATGAAATTCCCAATTGCAGGGACTTATCAAGAGCATGCGGATTGCTTTCCGATCAAGAAAATGCCTTCTTCAGCTCCGCAATCTGTACATAAACTAATAATATTGTATTGGTGCAATTCCGGGTATGTGAGCGAAGCCGAAATGAAATAGGCCAGTTCACGCAGGGATGCCAGATAGTTTTTCAAAATGTATGTAAGGAACATTGAAAAATGTCTGTTTTTGTGTGTATTGATGAGTTTTTGTCAAGCGATTCTTCATGCAATTCCCCTGCCACCTGGTGGTGAATCTATCTGTTTATCGCAATCATAGCAACCCAGTTATTTACAGAAGAAAATTGACAGCGTTGTCAATCATCCAAATGGTGCAGCTGAAAGCGCCGCTTAGAAACATCTTTTTGGCAAAGCGCGACGTCGATTCCATCATGGATGACGAGACCTAGTTGACGCTAGACGGCAACGACTGGTAGGAGACCGGAAACTTTACGTCCCTCACTTAAGGGGTAGGCGATGGCGTCAAATATATATGCATATATTTTCGATTCAAAGTTCCGAAGAAGGCCTTTCTGTCGCTGACGACCAGCGAGATGCGAATGTCCAAGTCGCTACTCTTTCCATCGTGGCTTGCGGTGAACGAGGAGATATATAGTACAAAAAGACTGTTGGAATTTGTCTCCTTCATCAAGAAGTATCAAACAAAGGAGAATGTGATCTTTTTGGCGGACCTTTCCTGTTTGGTCGAACCCCAAATGGAAAATCTACTCCGATAATTTCGTGGCCAAAACGAAGAAACCCAGACCAAGAAAGAGCTGCCGATATCAAAGCAGTCACTTTTTTGTTTCAATTCTCAGAATGGTATCGAAGACTTCTTAAAAGTTTTTAAAAATTCACACCTTTCGATGCTTAAGTTAAACTTACTTACTTAACCTTCCGTAACTATGTTTCGTATTTAATTTTCTTTTTGAAAACTAATATTGTTATCTGACTTTCATTAAGACAATTATATTAAGTAAAATGTTAAATAATTTTGTTTATATGTTAAATAATTTTAACATCAGCAAAGACTCGACAGTATTATTTGCTTCCATGCTTTTAAAATTTCAACTGTTTTTGAACTAAAATCTGCTTTTTTATGTTTATTTTGATAAATTTCGCAAATATTTAGACATTAATAAAAGTTTTTTTTTCAATTATTCGATTTTTCAAGCAAGAAGATATCATTAAAAGTTCTTTGAAAATAATATTGGATCCACTATTCCATACAAAATCTTTACTTTTTGAAATCTAATAAGTTTCTTTAATGTTTATGGGATTTTCAGTAGGATAAAATGATTTGATTTTTTTAAATGCACTTGTTCCATGGTTTACACATCTTGAATAAAGTCTTAGGGAGTTTAAAAAAAGTTTTAATTGAATTCATTGAATTTTTCCAAGCGAATTGATGTGTTGCTCTTTTGTCCACGACCAATGTTGTATTTTTTCTTCAAGTTACGATTCATTACGAGAAATGAAACCAAATCACACGAAATTGAAATACACTCTTGCTTTTTATTTTGGGTGTAGGCTCAGTCGAGCAAAAGAAAGCTCTATCATTAAAAATTCAAAGTTTATTGAGTAGTTAAGCATGCACTTTGAACAAAAAGACAAAACACTTGATATCAAAGTACGACTAGATGGAGTTTCATTGAATTCATTGTCAAGAAGAAAATGGATACAGTACTCCGCTCAGGAAATACACCCAAAATAAACAAGCAAGATTGTAATGCAAATTCGCATGATTTTGTTTCATTTCTCGTAATGGATCGTAGCTTCGAGTATAAATGCAACATTGGTCGTTGGCACAAAAGCGACACATCAATTCGCTTTGAAAAATTCAATGTGTGAGTTAGGTTGTTCAGCGTATTAGAGTTGAGAATGATGTTCACAAAAATAAATTCGATCACGACTCGGAGATTCGAACCGAGGCCGCGCCTGCGTCATGGCTCTGGATAGTAACCATTTAGCCACTTTAACAAGTCGAAATGAAGAAATAAAAGTCCAACAGTTACTTCGATTGTCGACGCACTCAACGAAACAGCAATGAAGCAAACGTCTTTCGCACACACGTACATGGCTTCGTGTAATACATAAAGAAGGACGAGTGAAAATAAAAATAGAACACTTGACAGCGGAGTTTCAACAGTGGCCAATAGCGTTTTGTGGTTGCTTTGATTGTCGAGGCACTAAGCACACAGCGGTGAATTTGTTTCGAGGAATCTGTGTGCTGCCAACCACTTGCACACACATGCGTGACTTCGTTAATACCATAAAACGCTTTGTGGATCATAATGGGCAAAATAGCCTTTTCTGAATTAGGCGGATTTCTCAAGATATGATTGCAAAAACTGCAATTGTATTTTTTTTGCCACCATTTTAACTTTTGCGTGCAAATACGAATGTTTATTTTCGAATGCGACCGTAAGTTATATCAAGCATCTATGAATAATTCACATAGAACTAAAAAGGAGTTGAAAAATCAAATATGACAATATGGGCATCTTTAAAATGAATAAACTGAAATTAAAGTTTTAAAAATTTTCGCTAATTTTCAAAATATTAAAAATGACGGCTTAACTTAAGGTATTTTTTGACGTAAAATGAGCTTCAGAACAAGTTTCTGGAACACTGAGAAGTTAATTAGTTTAGGTCAGAAGTAATTCATGATTAAGGTCAAGAAACTAAATATGCCACCTCAAGGGTCTAAGGGTCTCTAAATGCAGTGTGCCAGTCACGAATTCCTGAACACTAGACGCATATGTTACATAACTGCGGAACTTCGTTGGTTTTTTTCATCTAGTTTATGAGAGCCTACTCAGCTTTTTTACAACGAACCCAAAACAATGTTCGCTCAAATTCCGTTTACTCCTATCAAAGGTTTTAATTCGAATTTATGAACTCGAAAAATGGTGTTTTGAAGTGCCGTTTCAGGACTCATTTATTTTATCTTATTATGGGCAGTTGAAAAAGCCTTTTTAAACCATTTTGCCTCCAGTAAATGCATTAAGCGGCTGATTGGCATTGAGGGAGGTCACCAAATGACCAAACAGTTTATAGTAGTCATTGCGAACATAAATTAGCTTTTTGGGAAAACTGTGATTTTTTCCAATCGCTATATTGGAACATAAGAAATAATTGAAATGTGGAAAAATAAATGCTGCAAATTTTAAATGTTGTTACGTTGCACAAAACCAAACACTACTCTTGATAGACAATTTATTAATCAATTGCTTCAAGCTGAAAACAATATCAACGTGACTGTAGGATGATTTCATATAACAATAATTACTTATATTTAGTAGAGTATAATAAGGCCAATTTTCTCATTAAACGACCGAAATTTGTAACTTTACAATCTGCTGAGGTTATTATAGAAATAAAGTAACTTTTTAGCAAACATTAACTTCATAGTGACCTACCGCTCTTCACCAGGGGTAATCCTCACACCAAATACAATAAAGTTTTTTTTTGCACGGTTTTTTTAACACGGGTTGTTTTTGGCGATAACTCCAGAACGGAACATCTTATCGACCAAATTCAAATCACATCTTACGTTTTGGGCCAAAAGTAATCATATAGCAGTTTTTCAGAAAATTCACAATTTTTCGTTTAAATACTCAAAATTTTAAAAACTGTTTTTTGACCTTTGCATGAAAAGGTAACGCATACAAAAAAAAAATGGAGCAATGTAAAATGTATAAGCATGTTAATTTATCAACTCTATTTAGTCTTTTTTACACGGTTCCATACTAAAAGTGGAACGTATCCCCCGTGCAAAAAAAACCTTAGTGTAATTCGGGTAGATTTTTGAGCATCGAAATTAACCAATAAATAATTATATATAATTTTAGCATCGATTTTCACTGATTTCCTAACCTACCAGATCGATCAGTTAGGGAAATATTTTGGACCGCTTCAAATGCTTTCGATCGCAATATTTGTAATTGTAATGTTATCCTTGTAATTTTTATGGAATGGAAAGAGTCCCCTCTGAAGAAACTCTTGATAATATATTGCACCATTTATATTTCCAGAAGCGATGAAAAGCTTATTTTGCCGCAACCGCAAATCGCCTACTAGATTAATAATTAGGAACAAATAATCTTCAGATGAAGTGAAAAACAAGTTATGATGCACGTTTTTGCTGAACTAAGTTTGGGTATATTTTATTGTTCAAGAATTAAGGGTAACTTTCACGAAAAACATGTCCGATTATAAGCAGTCCTCTCGCGTGTGCCACAGGAGGGCTCATCAATGTAGCATTACGTTCCTTGTTTAGCATTTAAACAAGAATTTTATGATTATCTGGCCAATTCCCGCCTCAATAATCATAAGGTCGAAAAGAAAAAACGGATATGTTTAGTTCAAATTACCACTTATTTTTGAATGAAAATTTGTATCAAAAAACTTTGTTAACAAAAATGTGCACTATATTGACCTTTTCTTTCTCAAAATGAGAAACAAAAGAGATAGAATAAAAAACATCAGTTCTTAGAGACACCCTGATTTGAAGCAGACAACTAGCTCTGGCATGGTCAAATGAACAGCTAGAAAAATTGTGTCTTATGCAAAGATTCTTAAAATTGTATTCCCTACAAACTCGCCTTCAACATCACCCTTCTATTGTTATTTGCTCTAAAGTTAAAAAATTTAGAACTACGAAACTATCACCATAAGATGGATAGCTTTTTGAAATACAACTTTATACAAGACAGAATGATTCGAAAATGTAACCCTTAGGAGTTATTTATTTCGCCGTGAAAAAGGCTCTTTCGATCACTGTGCGTGACTGTCACCTTTAAAACGTGTCTGGAACTAATTTTTTTCACCAAAACTCGGCTCAGTCAAACGTAAGAATTTCTTTCAGTGTATAGTTAAACTGTCAGTGAATCCTCTCACCTGTGCGTCGACGTGCATTGTTTACTTTAAATTGAAGTTTCGAAAGCGCTCGCCTCGACAACAGGAGCTGCAAAATCTTATTTTCGACAAGTGGTTTGAAAATCCTAATCGTTCACAGAAAACAATCGCGAATTCGGTCGAGGTTACGCCACAAATTGCGCCGAATGTCATCAGTAAGTTTCTGCACAGCGGGTCGGAAAAAGCCAACCACAAGATGGCAATAAACAAGATGAGAAACAAATAGTGAAAGTATGCAAGAGGAAGCTCAACATGTCGATCAGGGATGTTGCCAAAAAAGTTGATGTACCTAAGTCAACAGTGCGGGACATTAAAGTGAGATGTGGACTGAGGTATTGAAAAAACGAAAAGATTTCACAAAGGACACAGGACACACGTAGCCTAGAGTCAGACCGCCTTTGCCCTTTCTAAATTTTATAGCCAGATAGTCCACACACACGTATGCATGCTCAAACACGTACAGCGAAAAGCAAAGTTATTAGCACAAAATGGCCATTTCCTCTTCAGCGTCAATTCGTTTCGTTGATACTTGAAAATAATTTCCATGACAGCTGTACTTTTGAGATTCTAATTTTTGGTAGTTTAATAATATCAAGCAATTGATTGCTGATGCGACACGTGAAAACACTTCAACTTTGAATCAATCAAAACAAATCCTTAACATCTCGACTGTCAAAAAAGTGCACGCACACTACGATCCGTGCTAGTATATGTGAACGTATTATCGAATATTTCAATGTGCTGTCACCAGGCGTCGTTGCATCATATAAGGAGAGTGTATTCTCTAGATCCTCTAGATAATAATATCTGGGATATCTTGTTCATTTACCATTTTTGCTAGTTTAAAGAACAGAAGATATTAACAGTGAAATATACATCAAAGAGTGCCTTTAAAAACGCCTGATGCTACTTGTAAAGCTGCATTCTCAAAACACCCAGTTTTGGCCCGATTTGGAATCTTGCCACCAGTCAAAAGTAACGAAGCAATGGTACGTGGAAAATAATGTTATTGTGGTTCCGGTCAAAAATGAATCCTCCAAATTGTCCAGAGCTTCGACTGATGGAGAAATTTTGGGAAATAATAAGGGAATGTCAAAAAATGGGAGGAGAGTCAAAATCAGTTCAAAACATCAAGCATACGTGGACAAAAGCTTGCAAAATCAGAGGGAGGTACCTTGTCCAAAGCTTGATGGCAGGAGTGAAGTCAAAGATCCGGAAGGTTGGGTGTGAGGGTGATAATACAATCTATTACTGGGAAAGTGTACAGGAATTGAGGAATGCTGAGAATATATGCAGAATTTAATTCAGAACACGTTTTAATATTTAATATTTAATATGAAATTATCTTATATTTTCCACTAAATCCTGCTATTCGCGTTCGATAAAGGGTGAGTCGATAATTAATGCGTGCATAAAAAAAAACGACTTACTGTTCCGATTTTTCATGCGACTACCCCGCCACCTAGGTGTCGGTCCACCGGTTAGAAGTCAATCAGTCAGCAGAACTTCAAATGGAAGACGGAAGGCAAGGTGGCTACTTGTGTGTCTATTCACGAAGTGTCGCAAAAACTATCCGCCCATTAGTTATTTTGAATTTCTCGCGTAATATTTGAAACTAGCCTATCCTTTTTGATCTTCGCGCCCACTTCAAATGTTACGCAAGAATTGTTTATTTTCAACAATGTTTTGCGAGACAATTTCGTGGAAACTTCGAGCTAACAGTTTTGGACATTTCACCGAATTAATTAGCGCAAGTTTACCAGATCCATGAAATAGCTGTCAATTTTGAGGACTTTATTTCATTACCTGCCACGCCACGAACAATTCCGGTTAAATGATACACCAAACCACGAGAAAAAAAAGAAAAATAATACCGATAATCCCAGCAATCAATGAGCTCCAAACCAACAAAACAAAAATTAACAAAACGCCTTTCATTCGATTAATTTTTCCCGAAACCACCCGCAAAGCAGGGCTCCCGGAATCATAATTAAAAATATCATCATCGATCGATTTTTTATTCGCATCTCCGCAATGATATTTTTTCGAATTAATAGAAAAAAAGA
Organism: Aedes japonicus; assembly: GCA_034211315.2. Taxonomy (NCBI): domain Eukaryota; kingdom Metazoa; phylum Arthropoda; class Insecta; order Diptera; family Culicidae; genus Aedes; species Aedes japonicus. The sequence goes on from JASCZW010006192.1 coordinate 63,909, forward strand.
AAAAAAAAACGTTCTACCCTCTCGAGCCAATCGAGAAGCGCCGGGTTGAGTTTGGTTGTTGCCGCATTTTTCATTATAATCATCAGTATTATAATATTTTACTGCCATGCAAAAAGGATGGCGAAAAAAAACTGAAAATTTGGGGAGCCACCGGCAGTGGGATTCGAACCGAAGATGGGTGGGTAAAGTGCTCCGCGCTGCGCCATCACTCCACCCACAGGCGCACACTCACACTCACATTCACACAAGCTCTGCCGTTGCCTGGTTATTCGGAGTTGTGTCGGATTGTTGCTCGACACCCTCCCGAAAATAGGCAACCTGTCTGCGGGTGCTGTCAATCGTAGAATGTCGAACTGGCAGTCGTTCGAAAGTAGGAAATTTCCACCGTGATCTATCTTTCTCCCTTCGATGGGAAGGGTTTTTATTTCCAGCTGCAACATAATTTTTCACGCGTGGTCCCAGGCAGGCTGGGGGATTTTTTTTGTCTGCCCCAGCTGCGCATGTTTTCGAAAAATGCCACCAAGCAGGCGGCGGAGTTTGACTGGCGATGACAGTAATGAGACGGACGGGCGGGGGACTGTTATTCGAATCGGCCGCAGCAGCTCTGAAGGGGGGTAGGTCGGGAGCGAAGCGCGGTGCTCATAATGTGCATTTTTCGGATTTAAATTTAATGTGCAAATATAATTTTTTAACCCCGGCCTTTTCCTTTTTTTGTTTGCATCGATTTTCGGGGTTGATGGTCGGGGGTAGCCGGGAAAGTGGTATAATATTGAGTGGAGTATTTTTTTAACCTCGCAGCCTCGCGGATCGAATGAATGGACGGCCGCAGGATGGTATTTGGCAAAAAAGCTGCAGTTTGCTCTCGGTGGAGTGGCGAGCGAATGAAACTGGGAAAAAAAATTATGGAAAAAATGATTTTTATATTTATTTGTGGGATGATGATGGTATTTTTTTTTCGATTTCAGGAAGCCTCTGCAGTAAGCCCCATGGCGAAGAGTGCTGCCGGGGGGTCCTCCACTCTGCCCTGGTGGGAAATGAATAAATTATGTTGATATTTTAAAATGCAGTGTACATCACACCAGAAATGTCTGGTAATTGCTTATTGATTTTTGTTTGATGTTTCCGTGAATTGCGCAAAAAAGCGTGGTGAATTGACAAAAGAAGAATCCACGAACGGACGGAAATATGTCGGGTGGAATTTTTACGTTTCACTCTGTCGCTCAGGAAGGATGAAATTGGCAAAAAAAAAAAATTTCTTCCGGAAATTGAGCATTCGTCAACTGACACTAATCGTTTGATTGAATTTCCCGGGCGAAGTGATTCAAAAATTAGGATTTGAACTTACGAAGCCACAGCATTTTCCTTCCAATTGAATGCGCTTGAATTGCAATGCCGCGCTCGACCGGGACGACGTGGGTTGCCGAAATAATCGATATTTCGGTTGACGTTTAGCCCCCCCCCCCCTCCTACTCAAGATGCTGGTGGCGGATTTCGCCGAGTAAATAGAACCATTCGGTGGAATGGGTTTTGCTCACTGTTGTACATATATTTGCCCCGCGCTGCACCGTGAGCAATGATGCCCAATCGTGTGGATGTGCGATTTCGATAATTAGATTGAATTTGAGATGATGTCGTTGCAGAAATAGGCGCTGAAAGACGGCCTTAGTTTAGGGGGGTTCTGCTCTCAAACGTGCATGCGGCCAGCGTTATTCGATATGGAAGCTAGGGTTCAGGTTCAACGTTGGGCCATTGATTGGCCAATCGGAACAAAAGTTGAACTGAATTCTGAAATGTGGTTCGTAAAGTTTTAATCGAACCGAAGAACCTAACTTTCTCTCGGAATTCCTCAAATCTGGAGACGTTTCAATCGAAATTGAAACTTCCTGTTTGCTCTAGGATAACACACTGGTTGAAGGTCTTTGATGTCAACATTGGAGCCCATCATTGTGTCATTGCAAATGGCGATGTTTTTCCGTTATTCAATGTGGTAATCTCATGGCCAGCAATGTCAAGTGCTTCCTTTTAAATTGAGATATTTTCATCAGAATTTTCACTGTATAGTTGAGTTGGGCTTTCGATTTAATCAAATATCCATGAGAAGTGAAAATGATTGTATCCTAATGTAAGATGTTGTTTATTTTCCCGGTTTTTATGAATCCTAGAGAGTTTGAGCTGTTTAGTGGAATACCTGTAACTAGAAATGAGAAGAGAAATTTGTGTTTCGACTGAAAGAAAACCTACGCCACCTGCCGTACAGTCACCGCCAAAATAAAGTGCTCACTTTTCTCATGAACACGCTTCATCTCTGAAGTCATTGAATAACTCATTATATCGTATTCATATATTTTTCTTAGCATGATAATATTATTATTTTAAAGATGCACGTGTATTTTTGCAATGGATAGAACCATACGTGGTGTAAATTTGGTGGGTCATAATAAAGTGCCCAATTGAAAATATATTATGTGTATGTAATTTTTACATCCAAACGCCCCTCGTATTCAATTGTTTTGACGTTTCCAAGTGTTTGTTGATCTTCTTACGGATTTCAGTTGTCGGTCAGAAAGATTCAGTGCGAGTTATCTAAATAACCATGGACAATACGGTGGCAAGCAAAACTATTCCCTTGCAGATCCGAAAATGTGTTATTCGTGACATCGAGAAAGGTGAATCGCATCGCAAAATTGGTGAAAAGTATGGATACAGCAAAGCAGCGGTTACCAAACTTTTCGCAAAGTACAAAACCTATGGTTCAGTAGCTGATCGCCCAGGAAGGGGAAGGAAACGTAGAACAGATTCCCGAACAGATGCGAGAATCATTCGAGAAATTAAGAAAAATCCGAAGGTTACCCTCAGGGAGATCAAAAAAGTGATTCAACAACCGATCTCGGACAGCACTCTACGCAGAAGAATCGCTGAACACGGTATGAAGAGCAGGTTTTGTTCTTACAATTAGCAAAGTCAACAAAGCGAAGCGACTCAAATTTGCTCGGGAAGACGCTGATAAACCTTTAGAATATTGGAAGACTATTTTGTGGACTGGTGAGTCCAAATTCGAGTTGTTCAACAGCAAAAAACGAGCTCGTGTGTGGCGTAGACCAGGACCTGTTAAGCATGGTGGAGGGAACCTGATGGTGTGGGGGTGTTTTTCTTGGGCGGGTGTTGGTGCTTTGGTAAAAATCGATGGTATTATGACAGCAGATTCCTACATCGACATATTGCGTGAGAATTTGGAGGTTTCGTTGGTTAAAACTGGTCTGGAAAACAAATTTGTGTTCCAGCAAGATAATGACCCAAAACATACCGCGAAGAAGTCAAAGGCATTCTTCCGTTCCTGCCGTATTAAACCTATGGAATGGCCCCCACAGAGTCCAGATCTGAACCCAATAGAGAATCTGTGGGCCATCTTGGATTCACGAGTTGATAAGACAGAAGTTACCAACAAACAAAACTATTTTAAAGATCTTTAGAATGCCTGGGAAGATCTTGACCCACAACACCTGAAGAATCTGGTGGAGAGTATGCCGAAACGTTTGCAAAAACTGTTGAAGGCCAGGGGAGGACACATCAACTACTGATCACTCAACAAACTGGATCTACAACTTGTTTTTTTTTTTTTAAAGAAAATAAGAGGGCACTTTATTTTGACATGCATAATTTCTACTATAGTTTGATCATTCTTGAAGAAAACAAAATGAATTTGCAGGACAAGTGTTTTTTATGTACCAGACAAGAAAAGAACATAATAAATATGCCATCAAAACAACAAAACTTAGAATCTTTCACTTATTTTACAGTTTGCTGCACAAAAAGGAGAAACTGGGGTAGGTGGGCACTTTTTTCTGACGGTGACTGTATATATATACTATTTTTTAAATACAAAACGTTTACCTATCATTATTTTGTTTATACCTATCCTCAAAAAAAATGTAAATAATATCTACCTCGTTTTTTCCTTATAAAGGGTGATACGGTCAAAATTTGGTCAAGGGAAAACGCGTGTAAATCGGTGAAATCGTTTATTTAAAAAATCAAATTAAATTTCTTTTTCAAGTTCAATTAGTATAAAATTCAGGAAAAATATTCAGTTAGGCTTCCGCTTTTCCAAATCCGAATTGCCGGGCCTTACGCTTGACCCCTGCCATCAGATTTTGTACAGCCACCTTGTCCACCTTCTTCGCCGCAGAAAGCCAGTTTGCCTTGAACTGCTGCTCGTCCTTAGCAGTTTTTTTGGTCTTCTTTAGGTTCCGCTTGACAATAGCCCAGTATTTCTCAATTGGGCGGAGCTCTGGCGTGTTGGGAGGGTTCTTGTCCTTGGGAACCACCTGCACGTTGTTGGCGGCGTACCACTCCATGGCCTTTTTACCGTAGTGGCAAGATGCCAAATCCGGCCAAAACAGTACGGAACAACCGTGTTTCTTCAGGAAAGGCAGCAGACGTTTATTCAAACACTCTTTCACGTAAATTTCTTGGTTGACAGTCCCGGAAGCTATGAAAATGCTGCTTTTCAAGCCACAGGTACAGATGGCTTGCCAAACCAGATATTTCTTTGCGAACTTTGACAGTTTCGTGTGCTTGAAAATATCTGCTACCTTTCCCTTCCTTTTGCCGTATAAAACTCCTGTCCCGGAAGCTGCTTGTAGTCGGCTTTGACGTAGGTTTCGTCGTCCATTACCACGCAGTCAAACTTCGTCAGCATCGTCGTGTACAGCCTCCGGGATCGCGCTTTGGCCGTCGTATTTTGTTTATCATCGCGATTTGGAGTCACTACCTTCTTGTAAGTCGATAGTCCGGCTCGTTTTTTGGCTCGATGCACGGTTGTAGACGATACACCCAGCTTATTTGCGGCATCTCGGAGAGATAGGTTAGGGTTTCGCTTAAAACTACCGGCAACTCTCTTTGTCGTCTCAGCGGCTTCCGGTTTTCGATTTCCCCCCGATCCAGACTTCCTGGCTGTCGACAAACGTTCCCCAAACACTTTATTTACATTTGTAACGGTTGAGCAAAATTTTGATACGCTGCTCTTCTGGCTTGGACGGCATTTTGACAACTGAAGAGTGAATTCCAAAATCAAAATAGGAGCAACATTCTACACACACACACCTCCAAAATGAGGGGTGTTCAGGTTTTTTAAATGCAAAATTGAAAGAAATACGTCAAGTTGATATTGACCAAATTTTGACCGTATCGCCCTTTAGGCTGTGCTGTTGAGTGAAGAAGTCGTGTTTTTTTCCTCAGGAGTGCATTTCGTGCTCGTTAGTACATGCCTCAAAAGTTTGGTTGTTTCTCGCGAGTGATTTGTAAATTTGTAAATTTTTTATCAAAAATGCAGTAAAGCGCATTGAAGAATTGTGAACTACGTATTGTGGACTTTAAGTGCGCTTGTACAAATGGTTTCGATGAGAAGACGCTGCCATTTGTCCCATTGATGTTGCTTGCTGTTTTCAAAGTAATGTAATAATAATCAGAAACCATTTTGTCGAGGATTGATACGCATAGCAGGATGCTAAGCTGAAGATTTTTCACCGGTGGAGAAAAAGTGTGTGACGTGCCTGAGCTTTGCATGCAATGCCATATAGGCAAGCATGGCTGGTTTGGATAGGCATCATCTAGATACTTTGAAAGAAGCAGAACGCCAACCATTTGGACCCCGCAAAGGATTTTCAGATAATTGAGAGGTGGTAAGTGCTCTCAAAAACGTGGAGTGAAACAGGTGATTTCTATCCTTTTTGTCCCCTGAATTATATAAACTATATTATATGATCATATCACTTATCAAGGTGAATCCTGATCCTTTAAACCCTACCCTAATAACACAGAAAAAGCTCCATCCTGTGACCTTTGTGGGGATGCAGAGGTATACATGGTCCCTAAACAACAATGGTTTGATTCATTGTGCAATTTCACTGATTATAATCAATCACGGAGTAGCAACCATTGATACGTGCAGTCAGTCAAGCTTAGCTAAGCTAAAACTTCTTTTTGATGACAAGGTAAATCGTCCATTGCCGATGCGTACCTTAAAAGCTGTTTAGCATTAAATTGTTCTCGTTCCGTGGATTGGTTTGTCGCGATCAATTAATACATGAAGGCGTAAAAAGAAATAAAAGATGAAAGAAAATGAAAGAAAGACAACATGAAAACTAATATGTGTTTAAAATAGTGTATAATTGTGATGTATTTTCTGTTTTTGTCCAAACCCTATTGTTTATTAACTGGATAGTCCATATAACGCTGTGTGCATTTATACGCTGAAGCTTATGTACTTATGTACGATACTTGACTATTTAGTTCACTCGTTCCGTGGAATGTTTCGTTAGAACCAGACAGGATTTTTCATTCAGTTTCTGGGGCTTTGTCTTGACTTTTATTTGAAATTCTTCAACAGGACTTCCTCTTGATGACGTACTATATCGTCCATTGCCGATGCGCACTGTAAGAGCTCCGTTTTTCTTCAAAACTAAGAATGAAGTAAGCAAATCACCTCGCGGTAGAAAGCTTTGATACAAGATACAACACATCTTGTGTAACCATTTCCAGTTTCATCTCATCTCTTAGCAATTCTCGCAACTTGAAAACGAAAGATCGGCGGCAACATTCCAACTATATGCAAATTCTGTACTTGACCATCGATCACTATCTCAGTATTATCATGTTTGTCGATAGGAAATACCAGTGGATTTTTAGAAGCATTTGTGGGCTTCATTACCACTGATCTGGCAACACTAGTGTGCTTCTTTCTGAAATGGTAAAGGACCAGACCGACCCTGGAACCTGGTAGTTGAAGTTAAACTACCTCAAGGTTTTGCCAGAGCCCAGGGCGTACGATCAGATTTCGGACCTGTAGCGACATTTTTTTGCCACCCAAATCTCTTCCAGTGAACTCAACACGTCTATTTTTTTTGCGGTAGCCGATAATTGAACCGTGATTATAAAAACCCTCCTACCTCTTTTAGTAGATCCTTACTTACTCAAATAGTAGATCCTTACTGAACGGACCCTCCGCATCAACCTCCTAATTATCAATTTCTTGTCTTTGTCAGTCTAAAATTACACTTTTCTGCTTACCACTCAATTTTTTTCTGTAAAATTTCACAGCCCGTCGAACGCTATCGAAGTCATTTCCAATTTCAACACTTCCAATTTCAAAACATTATAATGCAATTAGGCATTCTTTACGCAATAATAATATAATTAGTAATTTACATGGAAAGGTTTGATCTACTTTAATCTACTTCAAATCGTGCTTCCTAAGCGGGCCCTATGTGTCCTATCTCTAATATACATGCTTGTCATCGTCAGTCTAAATTACCACTCTTCTGTGACGATGTGCACCATTTCGAACAGTCAAATTATTATCATGATCAAAACATTCACCATTTTTGAAAATTTTGCAATTACATTCTTAATAACTTTATAATCACGAACAAACCAGGTATTTTGGTTATTCATTCCATAAAACAAATGGATAACCAACAACATAAGTTGCCACGATAATGAAAAGTGTACTTTTAGTCGTTTTACTTTGCTTGAAAGTAAGTAGTCAAAGAGTGCATTGCTGCATAACCCGCCAGTATCACACCGGATGTCAGTGCCTTTATATAAACGTTCTACGACAGGGCATGTAAAAAATGACTAGAATATGTTATATTTTTACTTCTGGTCAAATTCTTGATCTAACATGCATGTTTATAGCATGAGATGAGCGCTCTCACCGACGACAATATGAACAATTTGTGCCACTAGTTGGGAGTTTTATTTATTTATTTATAACCTTAAAATTACAAAACTCCGAGCATTGCTAATACAGTAATGTCATAAACGCACGCACCAACGCTATTTGTGGTTCGTTGTAACTGAACGTCGTTCGATGCAATCGTGGTTCGAGAGAGTACCACTCCGTAATGCTCTCGGCGGCACTAGGATATTCAGTTGAGAGAAAATCCTCGAGCAGTTGATCTCTATATTGCAAAACTTGGCAACAAAAATCGCTGGTTAATTTTTCCGTCAGCGTTCCAAAGTATACAAGTTCAGCAGATTGCATTAAAATTGGCCTTCGAGCGCTACTCAAAGTTACTGCGTCTTCGAAAAAAAAAAACTACCACCACAGCTTGTGAGTGGCACCAACAGCATCCTTACCATTGATTTAAATCGGTTTTGCATGTCTTCTTTTCAATCTTGTTTAGACAATGAAGTTAACCACCATCACTTCCAAACTACATCCAAGCAGCATCAAAAAAAGAAAAATGCAGTTTTGTTTTCCAAGTGTCATGCTAAAGACATATAAAAGCGCAATTTGATAAGTTAAGGCAACTAGGTATACGTATTATGAAAATTAAATCGAGATTCACCTATTTGACTAATTTATTTGTCAAACGTGTGCTTGTTATTTTTAAGTTATGGTTTTTTTTTTTTTCGTTTTACATGCATAGTTGCATAGTTGCAACTGAATAATTTCAGTACTATTTTCAATCACAGCTATTGCTCAGGCATTATTCCCTCAAATTTGGAGAAGTTCTCAAGCTGCCGATAAGTGGTAGGAAGTTCGCAGCAATGAACTTCAGCTGATAATTTAATACCTGTTTTTGAAGTTATGCGCTGAACTGCTCTTCGATGAACTTCAAGAGAACTAGTTATCAGATTTGATCTAACATTTATGCAATAATTGTTCAGCTAAGCGATTGTTTTATAAAGAAAATTTTGTTTTTCTTATTAATCGATCATTTTCGTGAAATTTCTCTTCAACATCATTAAGTATGTTAGAAATGCTGTGGTGTCTTTTTTTAAACTTTTCTTCAATTTTTTTTTGAATTTTCATAGAACTTTCTTTATATGTTTTGATTGATTTTCCATACGGTATATGTATCAGATAGTGCACCTATCAGTGTGGTGTTTCGGACGGAGGTATCGTCAAAAGTGTAAAAATACCATTCCCACAGCATGTTCGCGCCACATCAGGAAAGCAGGAAGGGAGCTTCGTGCGATTAATAAAAAAAATGCTACGTAATTTTAAGATGTCCCCTTACCCACCTCAGTACGGTTTTTTAAGGAACTTAAGAATATTTTGTATGGAACTCCTCGATTTCCACACAGTTTCTCGTCATTTTTAAAGTGTTACGTAATTTTTGAACGTGCCCTGCAATAAATTCGAATAAAAACTATTTGCCTTCATCATTGCAAGTAAGAATAACAAAAAAAATTAAGAAAAAATAACCGTTCGATTTTGGCACGGTTCGATTTTGGCAACACTAAATTTTTTGGTTTGTTGCCAAAATCGAACGGGTACTGTACGGATTTGAAGTTAGCAATGCTGCCGATGCTGAGAAGCAGATGTGGATGACCACGCTAATAAGTGGCCGCAAGATGGGAGTTAATTCGAAACCAGGTGCATTCCATAGTATCTAGTCCGGACAACCTCAACGTGTCTGAGCAGATCCTGATGGAGCATTTTGCTTCACTAGGTGTAGTAGATGTCCACAGGATCAGCAAGCGCATCGGCGCCCTAGCCTCAACACCACATCCAGAAGGTGAAGTATGGGCTTTCAACTAGATGTTTCAACTGCTATAGGTTTGGGCATGGCAAGGCCGGGTTAAGGGCAAGACATCGGGATCACTTCGAAATGTCCTGATCACCAGCCAATGAATCGTAAATGTCCAATTTACGTGAAAGATATTGCAGTCGTTGAATTGAGGGTCAACCTTGGAGTTTTCTACCAAGATGCCAAGCAGGTTTTTAATAAGGAGCATTGCTCTGGCTAAGTCTATGCTTGCTGCCGCCCTTCAGCATCAGGATATTTCTTCTTCTCCTCGGGGAAGCAAGCAACGGCCAAAAAGGCCAACAAGTTTAGACTGGCAAAGAAGCCTGACCCTATAATAGATGGGTCGGGTGGATCCTGGGAGTCGAGTGTTGACAAGCGTTGACAGCAAGGAGACCACAGACACTAATCGTTTAGGAGTGGGCACTGGTCCCATTGAAAGCGCTCAAAACCCCGCAGGTGGTGAGACTGATGGCGTCGGTAAGTGTGTTGTGTCATCCAGGGCAGATTGTACTGATCCCAGGGGAAACTGGATCCCGAAGAAGCTGCTACTCAGGGATCAAGTGGAAAGTCTCCCACTCGCTTGAAGGACAGGTATCGGACGCTTATAGAGTTGACATCTCTAACAGAGAGAGACTGTGGTATCCTTATGGCGGAACTTGACAGAGTCAGCAAAGGCAACCCTTCCAATGAGGATGATGGTAAAGCTCCTCTTCCCATTGTAAGTGGAAGCAAATTGCGGACGGATTGGGCGCCGTAAAGAAGAAGAAATACCGGAGAAAGGCAGATGGGTCAGAATCTGCTTTCTAAGCCTCGGTGACTTATCGCGATACGATTAACATCGTATCTGACACCAAAGCAACAGGCTGATGCATGGAATGTTGTACTGCAAAGGAATCCACACGGGTTGAGGTCAAAGTTATCTGATATCCTAATCATAGCAGGCAAGCTAAATCTTTGTATCATGGGCCCCCAAAACCCGATGATCGGAAGGTATCGGACTTACATCTCGACTACTTCGGGGGTAAGTACAAAAGGTATAAAGGATGTCCCGCATCACGTTGCATCACGGAAAAAAACGCTGTTGAAAATTACCCATTGGGTATTATTTCATGAAAGTTTGGATAGAAGTAGTTTAGAGTGTTTTTGTTGTATTATCAGTTTTTGTCAGTTTTTTGAAAATTGGAAAAACGGCATCACACGAAAAGCAACGTAGCGAATTGATTTTGCCCAAGCACCTGAGAAATCCTCAACTCCCACATCGGGACATCGGAAAAGAACTCAGAATCGTTCAGTGAACGGTGAGTCATGTGCTTAAACGTTACTACGAGACTCTGAGCATCGAACGGAAGGAGAAATGCAGTCAGAATGGATCATCTATTAGAGATCAGGATCACAAGCGTGTCGTGAAAGCGTCTAAGCGGAATCCCAATGCTTCGGTCAGGGATGTGGCCAAAATTATTAATCTGCGCAAATCTTTCGTTCAGAAAGCCAAGGACTGAGAGGGACTCCATACGTCCTTTATAGAAGCAACACGAGGTCCCTACGATCTTCTGGCCGGCTTCGTGCCACTATTCAAATGTTGTCCTGGAATGCTACAAAGCCAACGGCGTCACTTTCGTACCCAAGGACATTAACCCTCTGAAGGCATCGGAACTAAGGCCCATAAAAAAGTACTGGGCTACCGGGTGTAGATTGGCTGTCAGAAGAGATATTTCACATGCAGGGGTATAACTGTTTACTGACTTGGAGGCCACCATGGTCACCATACAGTTTCCTACAAAGATTACGGTAGCGAGCTTGTACAAGAACTCCGAGGTGTGGGGTCTTCTGAATGACATCGGTAAATTGAAGGACCTTGGCTCTCAACTGCCTGATTCTGAGTGGCGATTTGAACCCTACCTTGGAGTAACCTAAGGAGGATGACATTCACGAGTGGCTCTCTTAGCTACTGGACAAGATCGGTTGCTCAGTGCTGAGCAATGGCAAACCGACACGGATCGAGTTGAATCTGAGATCGAATAGTGCGTTACTTCTAGAGATGTGGCTTGTTAGTTTAACTGACAAGTCCAAGTTGTCCAAGAATATGTGATCAGAGATTTTTCGTCTGGAATTGACACCAGATCCACTGGGGTGAGAGGCTTACCACTACACTACCGGCGCTTTTGGGCTCAGAAATATCACCAACAAAGGACAAACACTGGCGCATAATTTACAAATATTCAGTAATAGTTATACGGAACCTCCAGAAAATATTTGGACACGTAAAACGCATTTTGGCAATTAGAAGGCTATTCAAATAATTTCCCAGTATTCCAACTTTAAAAAGAATGTGAGTGTGATCGGCTGTATAACAACATATCCTGTGTACACTTAAATATGTTTGACCCAATTTTGACCGTTCCACCCTGTAAAGCATATTCGACGATTACTTTCGAAGTATTCGGTACGCTCGTAGGTGTTGGTATTAGGCTTAGTGACGTTTAACGCACGCACACTACCGCGTCATTTAGATGACAGGAGTGCAAGTAAGAAGGAAAATCATTTGGAATAAAACAAACCATCATTTCTCTGCATGTTGTTTGTTGTTTTTTTTTTAGAGAGGGACTGATGCAGACATTTAGCAGACATTTTATTTTATGTTGCAGACTTTTACAGACATTTGAAATATTTGAAATAGGTATTCTATGAAGTTCGAATTTAAAACGTACGCATTACGCAGTATAGTAGATACGGTAAGAAGCTTTGTTGAAATGTTTTAAAATATCGTAGCTTTCTTTTAAAATAGAAATCCTCGAAGAAACGAAAGCGGTGGGCCACTTGGAGACACAATGGGTCCGGAGATAAATATCGTATAGGCCCTTTCCAAGGGTGACATGGAGTCCCTACTTATGGTAGTGTTCAAACCCATGCGAAAAATTACTGTCAAAGCGTTGGTAATATTGCTCTTTTGCTATTAAGTCACAACGAAAATCAAGGTTCACAACAATACAAATCATATTTGAGAAACTTAGAGACTTCCTCGAAGAAAAAAAAATCTCCTATGGACAGGTAGAAACTTATCAGAAGTATTGGGAGCAAGCAGTTCATGCAAGAAGAACCTTCAAAAATTCATTACCGAAGTTCAAGATCATACTTATTAGACTTTCGAGACAGAACTTTCCCAAGAATCAGGAGAGGACTTATCAGAGCTTCAGGAAGAAGTGGAGGGGAGAGAACTTCTCTGAAGTTTGGAATTTTTCAGAGGTTTTGGAGTTTTTCCCAGAAATTCAAGATTGAACTTCCCAGAAGTTCAGTTAAAAAAACTTCCCCAAATTTCAGACAGGAGCTAACCAAGAAGAGCACTACCTATAATTTCTCAAAAAATCTGGAAAAAATCCTCAGGACGATACGTCATAGAAGTTGAGGAAAGAACTTCTCTCAAGTTCAGGAAATAACTTCCCAGAAGTTTCGGAAGAAACTTCTCGAAATGTTAGTTGGAACTTCCTAGAAGGGCTTGGCAGCTTTTCCAAAGCTTAGAGGAGAACATTCTGCATTTCAAAATAAGGATTTCTCAAAATTCTTTAAGGAGAAAAGAATGAAACTACTTCCTTCTAATTTGAGGATGAATTTCCCAATACTTCCGGATCAAACTTCTCCAAAATTCTGGAGAAAACTTCCCAAAGGTTCAGAAGAGGACTTCTCAGAATTTTCGTCGCAGTGCCGGATGGGACCAATCAGAAGTTTGGAAAGAATAAGCTCAGGAAAAAACTTCCCCAAATTTCAGGAAGAAACCTACCAGAGAGGGCACCTGTAGGGTCAAGAAGGAATTTTTGATCAGAAGTTCACAAGATGGCTACTCCGAAGTTGCGAAGAGACCAAAAGTTTAGTTGGAATTACCCAGAGATTAGAGAGCTTCCCTAAAGTTCCGAATCAAAAATTCCAGCATATTAGAATGAGAACTGCTCGAAGTTCACAATATTTCAGAAGTTATGGTAGATTCTTTTGACAGAATCAGGAAGGAACTTTCCAGAAGTATAGGGGGATCTTTCTAGTAGTTGAAGTAGGAATTTCTCAGAAATTCAGGAACAAACTTCCCCGAAGTTCAGGACAATACTCTCTGAAGTTCAGAAGAGATTATTTCGGCAGTTCAGAAAAGAACTTCTCAGATGTTCAGAGAGAAATTTCTAGCAACTTAAGAAGATTTTCTAAGAAATTCTGAACAGTACTTTCTCAAAGTTTTGCAGATACTTACCTCGTAGTTCAGGATGGGACTTATCAGAAGTTTAGAAAGTAACTATGTTCAGGATAAAAAAATACCAAATGTTTCTGGAAGGTAAGGTTGGGTTCTTAAATGTGAATTTTGAAGAAAATAAGGAGTGACTGCCACGAAGTTCATGAGGAATTTTGCCTGAAGTTAAGGAGGAAACATCCCAGAATAAAGCAAAGAGCCTTGCAGAAGATCAGGAAAGAGTTTCTTTGAAATTTAAAAGATAATCACTGACTAACCGAAAAAGCAGTCTATACAAAAATCATTCATATGACCATAATGATATTGATAATCTAGTGATGCTGACACCATATTAAAATATGGTACACACCATCAATGGTTATTGTTGAGTCAAAAAAAAAAGTCTGTTGAATTTATCAACTGAAAACTAAATTTTGATTTTAAAATACAAAACTGGAAAGAGCATTACAGGGGAAAAAAAAACTGTGGAAAATTGTGTCATCTATGCGAATGCCTAAAGCTTCAGTGTCACTTTAATAATATGAAACAATAGTGTAAGGTTGCATACAATCCAAGAAATAGATGCAGGCATGTTTACATAATCACACAAACAGCGATAATGACATAACTCGCTCTCTTATTACGTCTTTTCTTTGAAAGAAGTCTAATTTTCTAAAAAAAAATTGACAGACTTTTATAGACATTCCCAGACATTTATCACAGACATTTGAAAAAAATATCTGGCATCCCTGTTAACAACTAAGGTCATTCGTCCCTGCCTCTGCATGTGCCAGAAAGGGAAAGGTGATTTAACGTCAAAAAGCCAAATTTTTCTGAAGAACTCAGTGACCAATTGGCGAGCGGTTTTGCATGAACAGAAAATTCTAGGTTCAACTCGAAAGTGGCAAATTTCCACTTGTTCACATGACAACCAAATAATTTATGAATCCCCACTGAAGGCAAGTCTTGAAACTGAACCTTTTTCATGAAATATGTTGTGAATTGTTATCAAATTTTTCAATTACAATAACAATTTAAATTCACACGTAATAATCGGAAATGAATCCGGTTGCCTTCGAACAATTCGTTGTGTGTGAATGTGATTTTTTTTTGCAATCATAAATGAGTGTGAGTGTGCGTGTGCGAATCAATTCATTCGGATAACCCCGCTTGGCTAGTTAATGTGAAAGCACTGTGCTCATTTTTTAACACCCACAGAACCCAAAAATTAAATGAAAATAAATACTCCAACGTTGCCCGGATCCACCGGAGACGTAGCCGAAGCGGATCACGGAGGACATCCAAGCGATGTCGGTTTTTTATTGTCATAATTATTATCGAATCATTATTTGTAAAAACACTCATGCAAAATTGATATAAATGACAGTATGCAATATTTATGCGCGCCGCACCCGAATGCCCGTTGGACCGAAAGCCCCAACCTATTAATGTGTGTGTGTGCCGTCATTCCTGATCCCTGGTCCACAATAGCGAAAAAAACCATATCCCAACTCGAATTTCAAAAATTGTCCTCCCCGAACGGAAAAATCAATTCAACGCGTCCTCGTCTTGACCTCGACCCCCATCATCAGTCAGTAAATGGACCCCAATCCCATCGACCGAAAAACGTAGAAGAAACAAAAACTCCAACCCCCCCAAATCCCACTCGATCCAGACACGCTTTTGGCAACTGGAAAAATTATCATCCAGCTCCATCATGCGTTCATAATACGAGCACATAACACCCCGCCGCCGCCTACTACTACCGAATGGAATGGATGGGGGGGTTGTCGAATTCACCATATCGCTCCCCCGTTCACTTGGATGCACCCCGGCGGAGAGATGGTTTTTATTTTCTCCACCCTTCCTAACCTCAATCGCCGGTGTGCAGTTGTTCTAACCTCAAATGTGCAGTAAAAATCCGAACGCCACTCTGCAGCTCGTTTTCGGGGGAAAACAGTGCCGCCAATGCAAAAATGTGCAGTCATCATCGACATCATGTTGCAAGTGCAGCCGAGGTAAACGAACGAACGAACGAACGGGGGGAAAAAATCCCGGGGAGTTTGTCCCCCAAATGGGGCCTCTTTTTAGCATAATATGTACGATTCGAAAAAAAAAAAAAAAAATAATGCATCAACACAAACGCACACAAATTTGCAGCCGGAAAAAAGCATAAATTTTGCAAAAACCCATGAATTTGTATGCATGCATACGCGCACACACACACACATTGAAAGGGGACGAGCAAAAACACGGATTTTTCCCTGCTTCCTTTTTTTTCCATCCCAAAAAACCGGCACGGCAGCCTCAATATGGGCTAATTGTTCTGTTGGTTTGCATGCTGCATACATGTGTGTGTGTAAGTGTATGTGGGCTGCTATTTACGTAGTTGACGAGTGAAAAAAAGAAGAAGAAAATCCATCCGCTATGTGGGCACCGAAAATGATATTTTTTGAAGCCGGCGGTTCTAAATCGCGCGGATGCATTTGGCAGGGAGATGCTGCTGCTGAGTGGAGGCTGCTTTCGGTTTGGTGTGTAGGGGGAGAAGGGTGGGTTGAAATTTAAAGGGCTGATTAAAGTAGGCTTTGAAAAAATGAAAACCGAACAATTTTTGGGAAATAATCTATGAGCAGTGTGCGCTGGTAAGGCCAGGATTTGTAAATTTGTTGGTGTATTGAGGGACATAAACGGATTCAAGTGAAAACTGGTCTAATAATAGTTTGAGAATTCAGTCGATTGCTTCTCGGGACTTGGATCAGGTGAGTGTAGGAGACCCTTTTTTTATGGAAAATAACGACTGGTAGTTAATGGGAATCTAGAAGAATTTAAAATTAACACTGCATTTGATCACTTTTAAAAACTTTTTTCAAATTATCGCTAGTAAACGCGAGCAAATGCTCTTAAATTCTTCTAGAGAAAGCTTATTGAGGAATCCAACTTGAAAAAAGAAGAAGACATCGAGTGGTGATAAATCTGACAGCTACCATGTTAAAGTATAGGACGAACATTCTAAAATGCTTCTAGAAAATTCAAATAAAATTCTAATTAAAAGCGATTTGGTGTATGATGGATGAAACATCCAAAACTACTCAATAAAGACATTTTCAGTAAAATAAAAATAAAATAAAAATTATGCTCCTATTGTGCAGTTTTTGATTTTTCTTACATCATACAATAAATCGTTTTTAATAAGAATTTGATTTGAATTTTCTAAAAGCATTTTAAAAGTTTCGTCCCATACTTTAACATGGAAGCTGTCAAATTTATCACCACTCGGTGTCTTTTTCTTTTTTTCAAGTTGTATTCCTCAATCTTTTGACAGACTGGTAGTTGCCAACTCTTAGTTGAGTTTACCCATAATCGGAACAAGTGCACATACTCATTTATTGATGAATTTGACTTTACCCATATTTGAGTAAATTAGTATGGTAAAACAACTCACACATGGGAAAGTGAGAGAGAGATGTCTTTATTAAAGAGACTTTCAGATATGGTTAAGTAGTATTGTACCCATAAATGGTTACGTTTACTTTTCGCGTTTATGGGTACTCTTCACACATAAAGGGCGATACGGTCAAAATTTGGTCAATATCAACTTGACGTATTTCTTTCAATTTTGCATTTAAAAAACCTGAACACCCCTCATTTTGAAGGTGTGTGTGTGTGTAGAATGTTGCTGCAGCGAAAATCCGAGCTACTCGCACGCAAAGTTGGCAAAATCGCTAAAAGTTGCCAAATCAACCGTTACAAATGTAATTAAAGTGTTTGGGGAACGTTTGTCGACAGCCAGGAAGTCTGGATCGGGGGGAAATCGAAAACCGGAAGCCGCTGAGACGACAAAGAGAGTTGCCGGTAGTTTCAAGCGAAACCCTAACCTATCTCTCCGAGATGCCGCAAATAAGCTGGGTGTATCGTCTACAACCGTGCATCGAGCCAAAAAACGAGCCGGACTATCGACTTACAAGAAGGTAGTGACTCCAAATCGCGATGATAAACTAAATACGACGGCCAAAGCGCGATCCCGACGATGCTGACGAAGTTTGACTGCGTGGTAATGGACGACGAAACCTACGTCAAAGCCGACTACAAGCAGCTTCCGGGACAGGAGTTTTATACGGCAAAAGGAAGGGAAAGGTAGCAGATATTTTCAAGCACACGAAACTGTCAAAGTTCGCAAAGAAATATCTGGTTTGGCAAGCCATCTGTACCTGTGGCTTGAAAAGCAGCATTTTCATAGCTTCCGGGACTGTCAACCAAGAAATTTACGTGAAAGAATGTTTGAATAAACGTCTGCTGCCTTTCCTGAAGAAACACGGTTGTTCCGTACTGTTTTGGCCGGATTTGGCATCTTGCCATTACGGTAAAAAGGCCATGGAGTGGTACGCCGCCAACAACGTGCAGGTGGTTCCCAAGGACAAGAACCCTCCCAACACGCCAGAGCTCCGCCCAATTGAGAAATACTGGGCTATTGTCAAGCGGAACCTAAAGAAGACCAAAAAAACTGCTAAGGACGAGCAGCAGTTCAAGGCAAACTGGCTTTCTGCGGCGAAGAAGGTGGACAAGGTGGCTGTACAAAATCTGATGGCAGGGGTCAAGCGTAAGGCCCGGCAATTCGGATTTGGAAAAGCGGAAGCCTAACTGAATATTTTTCCTGAATTTTATACTAATTGAACTTGAAAAAGAAATTTAATTTGATTTTTTAAATAAACGATTTCACCGATTTACACGCGTTTTCCCTTGACCAAATTTTGACCGTATCACCCTTTATTTGGGTAAACTAAACTTAGCGTGTAAATGCGCTGAAAGCTTAGACAACTCTAAGGGATAGACCAACTACCTGATTTAAGCTGTCATCTGAACAGGGATGCCAGATATTTTTTTCAAATGCCTGTGATAAAAATTTGAAATGTCTGGGAATGTCTATAAAAGTCTGCCAATTTTTTTTTTAGAAAATTAGACTTCTTTCAACGAAAAGACGTAATAAGAGCGCGAGTTATGTCATTATCGCTATTTGTGTGATTATGTAAACATGTTTGCATCTATTTCTTGGATTGTATGCAACCTTACACTATTGTTTCATATTATTAAAGTGACACTGAAGCTTTAAGCATTCGCATAGATGACACAATTTTCCATAGTTTTTTCTCCTTTCTAACGATCTTTCCTGTTTTGTATTTTAAAATCAAAATTTAGTTTTCATTTGATAAATGCTATTTTTTTTTATTCATCAATAACCATTGATGGTGTGTACCATATTTTAATATAGTGTCATCATCACTAGATTATCAATATCATTATAGCTGATTGCAGTTAAAAATGGACTCCGACAAAAACAGAAGAGTGATAAAAGTGCACGTTGACGTCAAATCGTTTTCTGTCTTCAGTGAACTTATGCCTTTCAGCATAAAGGATAAGTGCACCGAAGAAAACAAAACGATTTGACGTAAACGTGCACTTTTATCACACTTTAAAATGCGCAAAAAGCACTTCTAGAGTCCAATCACAACTGCAACCAGCAATATGGTCATATGAATGATTTTTGTATCTTGGCAGTCACTCCTTATTTTCTTAGAAATTCACATTTAAGAACCCAACCTTACTTCCAGAAACATTTGGTATATTTTTTCCTGAACATAGTTACTTTCTAAACTTCTGATAAGTCCCATCCTGAACTACGAGGAAAGTTTCTGCAAAACTTTTTAAGTTGCTAGAAGTTTCTCGCTGAACATCTGAGAAGTTCTTTTCTGAACTGCCGAAATAATCTCTTCTGAACTTCAGAGAGTATTGTCCTGAACTTCGGGGAAGTTTGTTCCTGAATTTCTGAGAAATTCCTACTTCAACTACTAGAAAGATCCCCCTATACTTCTGGAAAGTTTCTTCTTGATTTTGTCAAAAGAATCTACCATAACTTCTGAGATTTTGTGAACTTCGAGCAGTTCTCATTCTGAAATGCTGGAATGTTTGATTCGGATCTTTAGGGAAGCTCTCTAGCACTTCTGGGTAATTCCAACTGAACTTTTGGTCGCTTCGCAACTTCGTAGCGAACTTCTGAGGAGTTCTTTACAGATTTTTTTGAAAAATTCCTTCTTGACCCTACAGGTTGTGCCCTCTCTGGTAGGTTTCTTCCTGAAATTTGAAGAAGTTTTTTCCTGAGCTTATTCTTTCCAAACTTCTGATCCGGTACTGCGAGGAAAATTTTATTCCAAAATTTTTAGGAAAATTCCCTTAAATTTGTTCTTGAAGTTTCTTCCTGGAATTCTGAGAAGTCCTCTTCTGAACTTTTGGGAAGTTTTCTGCAGAACTTTGGGGAAGTTTGATCCGGAACTATTGGGAAATTCGTGCTCAAATTAGAAGGAAGTACTCCCACTACTCTTGGAAAGTTTCATTCGCTTCTCCCTAAAGAATTTTGAGAAATCCTTATTCTGAAATGCAGAATGTTCTCCTCTGAGCTTTGGAAAAGCTGCCAAGCCCTTCTAGGAAGTTCCAACCAACATTTCGAGAAGTTTCTTCCGGAACTTCTGGGAAGTTATTTCCTGAACTTGAGAGAAGTTCTTTCCTTAACTTCTATGACGCATCGTCCTGAGGATATTTTTTTCCAGATTTTTTGAGAAATTATAGGTTAGCTTGGTCTGAAATTTGGGGAAGTTTTTTTTTTCTGAACTTCTGGGAAGTTCAATCTTGAATTTCTGGGAAAAACTCCACAAGCTCTGAAAAATTCCAAACTTCAGAGGAGTCCTCTCCCCTCCACTTCTTCCTGAAATTCTGATAAGTCCCCTCCTGATTCTTGGGGAAGTTCTGTCTTAAAATTCTGGTAAGTATGATCTTGAACTTCGGTAATGAATTTTTGAAGGTTCTTCTTGCATGAACTGCTTGCTCCCAATACTTCTGATAAGTTTCTACCTGATCATAGGAGATTTTTTTTCTTCAAGGAAGTCTCTTAGTTTCTCAAATATGATTTGTATTGTTGTGAACCTTGATTTTCATTGTGACTTAATAGCAAAAGACCAATATAACCAACGCTTTGACAGTAATTTTTCGCATGGGTTTGAACACGCGTGGGATTGAACACTTCTTCTCCACGCATGGAACTGAACACCATAAGTAGAGACTCCATGTTACCCTCGGAAAGGGCGTATACAATACTTATCTCCGGGCCCATTGTGTCTCCAAGTGGCCCACCGCTTGCGTTTCTTCAAGAATTTCTACTTTAAATGATACCTACAATATTTTCAAACATTTCAACAAAGCTTCTTACCGTGTCCACTATACTGCGTTTAAATACTATACTGCGTTATGCGTACGTTTTAAATCCGCACTTCATAGAATACCTTTATTTGAAATTCAAAAAATATTTCAAATGTCTGTAAAAGTCTGCAACATCAATACAATGTCTGCTAAATGTCTGCATCGTTTAAAAAGTCTGCAATAAAATTGAAAAGTCTGCAAATTTACAGACATGTCTGTGAATATGGCATCCCTGCATCTGAAATAACAGCATACTCTGGCCATGGCAACCGCTGAGTGTCATTCGTCGATGGATGTTCATTATCACCTGTACTGTACATTCGCGATAGGTCTAACTCGGATCCATGATGACGTTAAAGCGTGCAGTCAACCTATTTTCCATACTGCGTGACGGGATTAAACAGAGCCCATTTGCTCGAAAAAACGTCCACGGATGACCTGTGGTATTGGTTGCCCACATCACAAAGAGCTCTAGTAGCAGTTTCATTATAATAACCTAGGAAAACTGGTTGCTTGGATGACTCCTGGACTGAGTCGTGGGAGTCCAGCCGTCCCAGAAAGCTTCTAAGAAATTCCTCAGAGCTATTCAATAATAAACTTGACGTTTCCTAAAATTTCTCAAAACCTACAGAAGGATCCTTCAAATTTGTTTCAAGTTGTTGAATTGGTTATTGCATTGATATTTCTTAAAAACCCTTAAGAAACGTGAGAAAAGTTTGGTACAAAGTTTTGGAGTGCATCGTGAAACAAAGAAGAAACTTAGCTTAGAATAAATCTTCTGTAGTTATCGTCCCTGAACTTTCGATTTTGAACGAATGTTTTCTGGAAAAGTTTCCGGAAAGTTCCTGATATTATGAAACTTCTTTTGAAATTACTGAAGAGTTCTTTCAACACTTAATCATGAAATTTTACAGAATTTATCAGAAAAAATAAACCCTCTATACACTTGCTGTTCGTGTTATTTTTTTTTTTAATTTTAAATGAGGGTGACACACATATGTATTTGTATTTTCGGTCAAAACGTTTTGATTAACCCTTATTTTTCTCCTGCAACACTATTTGTCAATTGCTTTAACTCTTCTGAAAACATTGCAACATTTCTTCTTCTTCTTGCGGCAAAGTGATTTCCACAACTTTTCAGAAAGCATTGCATCACGTTTCTCTCATTTTTACATTCTAAACTATTTCTTTTTGATTTTAGGTCAAAATTTGGTGATTCGTCCTGAAAAATTGTGTAATTTTGCAGTAGCTAACCTCTCTGAATTTGATCACTTTTTATCAACTTTCACCTTGAAAATACTCATTTTACCATTATGGATCAGAACTTGGTTATTTACCCTAATATGTTGCTCTGCATTATCCATCATCGTCATCAAAAAATTTTTTTTTTGAATTTAGGTCACAACTTGGTGATTTACCATAAGGCTTATCTGCGCATTATTACGCAGCATAGCAAACGTTTCAACTTTTTAGAAGTCATTGTATCACTTCTTGTTTATCTACCCTGAATATATGTCCTTTCATTATTTTGGGTAAAAACTTTTAAGGGAGATTAACCCTAAAATAATTATCTGCATTATTGTGCGGCTCAGTTGTTGCTTTAACTTACTAGGAGTCATCGCATCATGTTTCTTTGCTTTGTCCTCAAAAATGCAATTTTGGATGCTAGGTCACAACTTGGTGATTTACCTTAATTGTTCTTCTGCATTATTGTGCGATTAAGTAAATGCTAATACTTTTGGGAAGTCATTGCATCATTTTATATCATTTTCGCATTCAAAAATATAATTTTTGGAGTTCGGTCAAAACATGCTGATATACCCTAAAATTTATCTCTGCATTATTGTGAAGCTAAGCAATCGCTACAAGTTTTAAGACGTCAGTGCATCACTTTGGTTTACTCTCACAACTTGATGATTTACCCTAATATGTTCTTGTGTATTGTCCAGCTTAGTGATTACTGCAACTTGTTTCCTTCACCTCACCTTGAAAAATAGAGTTTTCAGTTTTCAGCCAAAACTTGGTCATTCACCCTTAAAAGTTATCTCTGCATTTCAGTGCGGCTCTGTGATTGTTTAAGCAAATTAGAAATCATCGCATCATGCTTCTCTCATCTCCGCCATTAAAAAAAATGTAATTATGGATTATGGGTCACAACTTGGTGATTTACCCTAAATTTTTTTCTTAATTATTGTGTACACGCAAAAAAAAGCCGCAGTAGAAACTACCATTTCGAGGGTTAAATTAAGCGCAATCACCAACAATTTTCAGCTGACTATAAATGCGTTTGATTTTACCATGCCTGCGATTAGATCTACCATGGTGCGTCTGATATCAATATGAGGTCTGTCAAATATACCACAAATGTTGAAGGTTTTACCATAAACGTAGTAAATTTGACTGAAATGTCATGGTAGTTTTAAAGATAGGCATAGTCGGTTAAAATGGTAGTTTATACTACAACATTTTTTTCTGTGTAGCTTATGAGTGTACACGCTATTTCTAAACAACCCAAAATTGTGTACGATTGACATAAATTCGTCGGAAGTATGGCTACTCAAAAGTGAGTAAAGATAGTTCGTAGTGCTAAGATGACAAACAGTCAACATTGGCTTGAATCCGATCGATATTTACTTATTGTCAATGTGTTATTTCTAACCAGCTTTACTTACTTTTGAGTAGCCATACTTCCGACGAATTTGAGCCAAGCGTACTCAAATTTGGGTTGTTTAGAAATAGCCTGTAATAATACCCGACTGTGTCTTCCTTTATGGCAAATAACGAGTGGTAGCTGCCATCACTGCCTGTAAAAATCAGAGACCTGACGAACAGCTTTTGTTTGGCTACAGGACATCTCTAACCTCCAAACTTCAAAAGATGCATTGATGGTAAACAATACTGGGGATCCTACCCGTATTAAAAACGTCAGACTGGCCTTATTCAAATAATGCCCGCGATATGTTGCCTACTGTCCAATACAAGTAAATAGGATAGGGTTGCCAGACCCATGGTAAACAACGATTCATCTACACACAAATGAACTGAAAATGAAGACAATTTTATGGGATAGACCAACTATCTTCGTTAATTTGGATTTTGAAATAACAGCATGCTTTGGACCAGAGCAAATGCTGAGCTGGATGTTCAATATCGCCTATGCTTTAAATTAACTTTAGGTCCAACATTATGTCCAAAATCGGGTCCAACATCGGGTCCAACATCGGGTCCACAACGACTGTAAGGAGTGCAAGAAAGCTGATTTCCATGCCACGTGACAGGATTGAAGAGATCCCTTTGTTCTTCCACGGATGAGCAGCGATATTGGAAGTTAACATCACACAGAGCTTAAGTAGCGTTTGTATTATGCTCGCTTGAGCAAGCTGATTGAATGACTCCTTCAAGGCCCAAGGTCATGATATAGGATTGAGACGTGGAAGCTAGCAGTTCCAGCAAGCTTCAAAGAAACTCCTCCATCAATAAAACCCATAACGTTTCCTGAAACATCTCAAACCTAAAGATCCCTCAAATTTTTTCAAGGTTTTGCATTGATTATTGCAATCAAATTTATCAGAAGTCCTTTAAGAAACATGAGGAAATGTTGGTAAGAAGTTCTGTAACGCATTGTGAATCAAAAATATATAGGAAAATCCTGGCCATAATCCAAGTCTTTTAAAGTTTAGCGGAGAATAAAACTTCTCTAGTGTTCCAACATTTTTCCTGAACTTCGGAATTTGAACGAGTGTTTTCTGGCAACTTGCAGAAAGTTTTCTAAGATTTTGAAATTTCATTTGAAACTACCAGGTAGTTCCATCAATACACAACAAAATTAACCCCTGGAAACCTTGGTGATTTACCTTAACACTTTTTTCAGCATTAGCTACAAGACATTGCATCACTAGAAGTTTATCTCTACACTGAAAAAAACAACCGCATTTCAGCATTTCATAGGTTGAAGTTTGATGATCAACCCTTAATTGTTTTCCTTCATTGTTGTGTGGCTTGATGATTGCTACAAATTCTTCGAAGTGGTCTTATCAAGTTTTTCTCATCTTCATTGTAGGTGAAGATTTTAAAATTTTAGGTCAGAGCGTGGTGATTTACCCTAAAACTTATCTTCACATTACTGCGCAGCTTAACAATCCCTACAACCCTTCGGAAGTCATCGCATCACTTTTTGTTTATCTTCACCCTGAAAATACACATTTCATTATGGTAGGTCAAAACTGGGTGATTTACCCTAAACTGTTTTTCGGTATTGTTGTGCCGCTTAGTGATTGCTACAACTTTTTTGAGTCAAACCATCAAGTTTCTCTCAAAAATACATTTATGGATTTTAAGTCAGAATATGGAAACTTACTCTAAAGCTTATCTCCAGGGCTGGCAAATGTCATTTTCGATGAAAAATGACCAAAGATTTTTACCCAAAATACGTCTGAAAATCTCACCGGGCGAGAAACCGGTGATGGAGATTTTCTTCAGAATCTCATCGATTTTTTCGTCATGACAGCACTCGACAGTGTTTTGGTCATCGCTCCTACAAGCACATGTATTGGTATAATTTTGAGATTTATCACAAACATATTATTGCTTGGCTAATTTTATGTAAACTCGCAAGATATTTCTGAAACAAAATCGTATGGGAAAAAATCTCAGGACCGAATGATGGTGTGAGAATGACATGAAGGCCCGTGATAGTTCGTTTCTTCTCGTGACAGTGAGAAGGCCTGTTTTGTCATCGTCACATAATGGCCGTGAGATTTACCAGCTCTATAGTTCACAATAGTTCAGTCATAGCTACAACTTCTAAGAAATGGTTGCATAACTTTTTGGCTACCTTCACGCTGAAAAAAAACAACGCATTTTATTATTGTAGGCCAAAACTGGGTGATCTACCCTAAAATGTTTTTCTGCTTCTTCTGGTGTGGTTTGGTGATTGCTCTACCTATTTTGTTCACACCATCAAGTTTTTCTCATCTTTAGCTTAAAAAAATAATTTAGGATTTCATTTCAAAGCCTGATGATTTACCCTAAAGCTTATCATTGCTCTACAGTGCATATTGATAATTAAAAAAAAAATTTAACCCAAAAACTTGTCTCTGCATTATTATGAAGCTGAGCAATCGCTACATATTTTAAAGAGTCATTCTATCGCTTTCGGTTGATTTTCACCGTGAAAATACGCATTTGATTATTTAAGGTCACAACCTGCTGATTTACCTTTATTTTTTAACTACTGTGTGATTTAGTGATTGTCGCTACTTATGGAAGGTCATCTCATCTTCTTCTTCAAAAATATTTTTTTTATGCATGGTCAGAAACTGTAGATTTACCCCAAACTTATCTCTGCATTAATGTGCAGCTAAACAATCATTACATTTTTTTCAAATTCATTGCATTACTTTTTCTTCATTTGCATACTTGAATTCCCATTGTATTATTATAGGTCAATACTTGGTGATTTACCCTAAAACACATTTCAGTATTATTGTGCGACTTAGGGATTGCTACATGTTATGTGAAGTCATCGTATAATTTTTCTTCTATCTTCGCCTTCAAAAATACAATCTTTAATATTAGGCCAAAGCATGGTGATTTACCCTAAAACTTATGTCTGCATTGTAGAGCAGTTAAGCAATTGCACCAACTTTTTAGAAGTCATTGCATCATTTTTCATTTTTTTTTTCATCATGAAAACACGCATTTTTTTATTCTGGGACAAAATATGGTGATTTACCCTAAATCAACTTCTGTATTAATGTACGATAAAGTGATTGTTACAACTTTTCACT
Source organism: Aedes japonicus (assembly GCA_034211315.2). Lineage (NCBI taxonomy): Eukaryota > Metazoa > Arthropoda > Insecta > Diptera > Culicidae > Aedes > Aedes japonicus. The sequence continues at coordinate 90,689 of JASCZW010006192.1, forward strand.
TATTTCGCTTTTCACCTTTTCACCTTCCAATGTAGCTCTGAGATGCTAATCAGAGTAGTCCTGGATTACTTTCCTTGTTGCTCTCATAGTAGTTCTATAATGCATTCGGAAAGATTCTGGAACAGCTCTGGAGTTGATCCATAAGCTTCTAGAATAGATCTGTAATGCTTGCAGAGTAGTTCTGAGATGCTTTCCGTCTAGGATTGGGATGCTTTCAAAGTATAACTGGAGCGCTTCCAGAGTCGTTCTAAAACGCTTCCGAAGAAGGGGCTGGCATGATTTCAGACTAATTCTAGGAAGCTCCCAGAGTAGTTGTGAGATACTTTCTGAATGATTCTGGATCTTGAGTCGTTCTAAAATGATTCCGAATTTTCCAGCATTTTTGTGAGCTGCTTTCAAAGCGGGACTGGAATGCTTTCCGAGTAGTTCTGAAAAGCTTCCGGAGAAGGTCTGTAATGCCTCCAGAGTAGTTCTGAATGGCTTCCAGAGTAGTTCTGAAGGTGCTTCCAGAGTAGCTTTGAGATGCTTTCTGCATAGCTCTGAGCTGTTCTGTGATGCTTTTGGAATGGTGAAGAAGCTTCTGGAGCTGAAAACGCTTGCAAAGCTGCAAAAATAGCAATTGTAGGATGCCTTTAGAGTTGTTTGTATTAATCTGAGCTCCTTCCAACGTAGTGCTTCGAAAGTGGTTTTTGGATACTTCCGGAGTTGTACTAAATAGCTTCCAGAGTAGTTATGAAAAGCTTCCAATGAAGTTTTGGGTTACTTCCATTCCAGCTTAGTTCTGAGGTGCTTCCAGAGTTGTATTGGAATAATTTCTTCATAATTTTGAACTGCTCACAGAGTAGTTCTGTGATGCTTCCGGATTGGTTCTGGAATGCATCAATAGTGGTTGTGAGATGCGTTTAGAGTAGTTCTGTGGTGTTTTCGGATTCTGGAGTTATTTTAAAAAGCTTCTTAAAGAGATCTGGAATGCTTTCAAAGTAGTTCTGAAATGCTTTCAGTGTAGTTTTGGGACGCTTCCAGAGTCGTCTCAAAAAACTACCGTATGGAAAGCTTCCAGGGTAGTTATAACATGTTTCCAGCTTTGTTCGGAGCTGCTCTCAGAGAAACTTTGGTTTCAGAGGGGTTTTGGGATGCAACCAGGGAGGCTTCAAAAATTTACAAGAGTAGGTCTAGAACGGTTGCACGGAATCTACAGAGAAATGATTCCAGAGTAGTTCTGAATGGCTTCCAGTGTAGATTTGGGATAATTCCAGAGTAGCTTTGGATTACCTCCAGTATTGTTCTGTGCGACTCTAAGAGCAGTGCTGTGATCCTTACAGAGTGGCTCAGTGATTTTTGTTGTAGGTGTTCCAAAAAGACTCCAGAGTAGTTCAAAACGCTTCCAGTGTACTGTTGGGATGCTTCCAGAGTAGTTATGAAATGCTTCCCTCATTGTTCTGAGTTGCTCTCAGAGTAGTTCTATGATATTTCCAGAAGGATTCAAGAATACTTCTGGGGCCATTTTAGAAAAAAACTTCTAGAATGGATCTGGAATGTTTCCGAGTATTTTTGGAATTCTTTCAGAGTAGCTCTGAGCTGCTTCCAGTGTAATTTTGAGATGCTTCCACCATAGTTTTGAAAAGTTTCCCGAGAACGTCTGGAATAACTCCAAAGTATTTCTGGGTTGCTTCCAGAATAGTTTTAAAATGTTTGCAGTGTTTCCAGAATGTTTGAAAAATATTGTGGAATTCCTTCAAGATTATACTGAAATGCTTCTAGGTTTTATTTGGAACGCTTCTCTGGAAGGCTTCCAGATTCGTTCTAAAAAGCTTCCGGAGTCTGAAATGCTTCTCTGGAATGTTCTGAAATACTTTCAGTGCAGTTTTGCGATGCTTGTAAAGTGAATCTGGGACATTTCCAGAGTTCTAAAACGTTTCCGAAGTTTGAAATGCTCCTAGGAGTTCCGAAATGTACTTCAGGAATGTTTTCAGACTAGTTCTGAGGTGCTTCCAGTGAAATTTCAGGATGATTTTAGAGTGGATATGGGTAAATAACGAGTCGTTTCAAAAAGCTTCCTACGTCTTAAATGTGTCCAAAGTAGTTCTGAACTGTTTACAGTGGAATTTTGATATGCTTCCAGAGTAGATCTGGCATACTTTTAGTATTGTTCTGAGCCGTTTTTAGAGTAGTTCTCTTATTTTTCAAGTGGTTCTGGAATGCTTCCAGGGTAGTTTTAAAAAGGCCTGGAATGGCTCCATTGTTTTCTGGGTTGCATCCATAATGTTTCCAGTATTTGAATACTTCCCGTATTGTTCTGAGCTGTTTTCAGAGTAGCTCTGTAATACTTCAATGGTTCTGAATGCTTCAAGAGTAATTCTAGAAAACTTCCAAAGAAGGTCTGGAAAAACTTCAGAGTCTTTTTGAGTTGCTTCCAGCGTAGTTTTGGAATGTTTCCAGATTGTTTTCAGTACTGGAATGGTCCAGGAACAAATTTGGGATACTGCCAATGCTCCTTAACCAGTTCCAATGTGATCCAAGAAGGCTTCCAGAGTAGTTCTGAAAAATTATTACGGAGTATATGTTTGAACACATAATATGTGAGTTTTGGTCGAAACATGGTAATTTACCTTGAAACTTATACCTGAATTATTGTGCAGCAGAGCAATCGCTACATTTTTTCTAAAGTCATTGCATTACTTTTTGTTTAAGTTTAACCTTAAATGCGCATTGTATTAATCTGGGTCAAAACTTGGTGATCTACCCTAAAGCTTTTCTCAGCTTTTTCAAGCAGCTTAGCAATTGCTACAACTTTTCTGAAGTCATTCATTACTTTTAAACTTCATCCCGAAAATATGCATTGTAATATTCGGGGTCCAAACTTGGTGATTTTTCCTAAAATGATTTTGTTTGAAGGAGAACTACCAAGAATTTTTTTTCTTAAGGAACTGCTTCTAAGAATATCAGTGAAACAAAATCTGAGCACTTGCTGGGCAAACTTTTTTTTTTTTAATCTCAATGAAAAGCTTCTTTGAAGAATTTCCTTCAAGTTTTTTCTTGTAGAATTTCTTTGAAGAGCTTTCTTGAAGCAACTTCATAGAGATTTTCTTTTAACTGCCCTTTTTTAACGTTTTCTTCAAAGATTTTCTTATATCATATTCATTTATATGTACAAGCATAATCAAATCTATGTTTTGAAGGCTTTTCGTTGAACAATTTTTCTTTTAAAACATTCTTGAAGACCTGCAATTAAAAGTTTTCTTTTTAATATTAATGTTTACAAAACGTCATTGAAGCCTTCAAAAACTACACAGAAATTTCTTTCCCGAGCTTCTGTGGTATTTCTCTAATTATTGAAAAACATTCCTGAAACACTTTCTTTGAAAGCTTCCACGACGAGATCCTATGATTTTCTTTTTTGAAAGTTTGCTTTTAGAATTTTCTAGTTGAACAGTTTCGCCGAACTTTTCTTGCGAACCTTTTTTACGAAACCTCCTTAAATTTTTTTCCTAACGAAATTTTTAGTACCAAACTTTTGAGTTAAAATGCTTTAGTGATAAATTTATTCGTGAATAATTTTTCACTCAGTGAAAATTCATTCAAAACTTTTGGTAAGTTGATTTGGAATAACTGTTAAGCTTCTACTAAATTTATTGTAATTTTATATTTCACGTTCTGTTCCATAAGGACCTAAATTGCAATTATCGATTTTGTCTTCGTTTACTACGGTATATTGATTCAATTAATGTATAATCTAATTATGAAATTTTACCTCAATCTTCAGTCATTTTGACTCTCCTTCGTTAAAAAAGGAGTCACTCAAATTTAAAAAATTGAAGTTCGGTGATTATCCTTCGAATGTTGAACAACCAATAATATACGAAGCGAATTAACCTCCCGTTCAAATTCGAATGCACGCTGTATGAAAAATCGTCATCCCAAAGTGGAATGCGTGTTGCATTGGAAAAGTCCTGTAACGCCAATCATTTGGAATGAAGATAAAAAACATTCCCTTTTACATCATTTGGTGAAAATCTATCAATCGCTATCAAAACAGGTACCAGCACGAATAAAGCATGGAAACCTGGTCGCATTGAGCTCGGGACGAATGATCCCTAGGGTTAAAGTCCCGTAAAAACAACAAAGAAGAAGAAGCATCGAATGAAGTTATGAATAAATGTCTCCAGACTTCTTCAATTTTTGGGTTCCCGTTGCAATCCTAGATGAACGGTAGAGGTAGTGTAATGTGAAACAATTAAATGCTGTTGAATTTATTCAAACTATTCATAATTCACTGATGATCAACGCAGTTTTGAGACAAACATCACCGTATATTTGGTGAATTGTCATACGAAACATGCATTATCGTCAAACGAATCTAACCATAACACAATCATCCGATTTCCGAATGCTTTTCGTTTAAGGGCGCAATAGATTTACTTTTCAGACGATCTTGGGATGATGTTTGGGTTCAGTGTAGAGCGAAAACTGTCAATCGAAGCAATCATACACAGGAAAAAATCTTGTAGTAAAAACTACCATTTTACCCGACTATGCCTATCTTTACAACTTCCATGAAATTTCAGTCAAATCTACTACGGTTATGGTAAAACCTTCAACATTTGCGATATATTTGACAGACCGCACCATGGTTGATCTAATCGCAGGCATGGTAAAATCAAGCGAATTTATAGTCAGCTGAAAATTGTTGGTGTTTGCGCTTAATTTAACCCTCAAAATGGTAGTTTCTACTGCGGTTTTTATTTGCGTGTAGGATCTTTATTTTATCTTCGTCTTATTCATCTAGCTGAGTGGATGCCAAAGAAAGCCACCACGCAGTCGGCCAGGGTTCGCATCTCGGTGCCAACTTTTGCAGTTTTGCATAGCAGATTCATTCCTGTTCATTGACCGTTTGAATGCCTATAAGAGACTACTACTTACGAGAATGGCCCAATATTTAAAGAACATCTAATGGATCGGATCTGTATTACGTACCTGTAATGAAAAAATAAATAAAAATAGATTAGAAACAGACAAGAATCAATTCCGGAAAGTTGACAAATTCATTCATTCATTTGTTTACTCTTTCCCATCAACAAAAACCCAGCAATCTGATTATCCGACACTTGCTGCCGCCGATTACCAACGAATCCGTCACGCGTCATTTGATCACGTCCTAATCGAAAACAATTGCAACGAGACTCCAAACATCCTTCGAAACAGAATTATAAAAGAGTCACACAACAAAGAAATCACCCACTTTCGCTTTCGGTTTAGTCATCGCGCACAAAACGCTGCTGACGATAGCGAAAACACACACACACACCGCCTCTTCCCTCAACCGATCCCGATGATTCGCGCGATTCGGCACGAAATTTGGGCCAACACAATGCCGCTCCGTCGAAAAACGAGAAGATAATCGCGGCTTGCTGCCCCCGAAATTACTCCACGAACGAACCGAACGAACAACAACGACCAAAAAAAAAATGTAAACAAACGTGCACCAACCGACTGACACTTACACGAAAGGAAAAGTGCATCTCGCGTCGTCCGTTCGTCGCACGCGATTTGCTGTAGGTGACCCACTTTTTCGGGGTTCCCTCTTTCGATTGTGTTTCGCGCCGCCGAAAATTTGCATCGTCGAGAAGTGAGTTCTTTCCCCCCGAACAACCGATCGCCAACCGTCGTCAATCGCCAGGCACTCTCGACTCGCATGTGCCAATCCAATCGGGATGGGGGGCGGGGTATGAGATTGTGTGCGTGAGTGTCCGAAAATTGCATCGCGCGAGAAATATTCGGGGGTTCGCCTACTGTCCCTTTCGCACATGTTTCGTTTCAATCACGCGTGCAACGCGATGCGATGGATTGGTTCTGGGGGGGTTGCTGTGATGCTGTCCGCCTGTGTGCGTGCGTGTTTTTAGGATCCGCCGCGGCATCTTTCGATTTTCGTGTTCGTTCACTTCTGCTGACGTAGTACTCCTTTTGGGGTTGTTGGCGTCTCAACGGCAAGACATTCCATCTTCGGGTAGGTCATGGCTGACCCGACACACGGTGGTGGAGCGTGCGTGGGTTGTCATCATTGGCGCGTCGCGTCGCTGCCGTTCGTCTTTTTATTGAGTGTTGTTATTTTCGGTGAAGCGTGAATCTGATGGTGTGAGAAGTCGTAAAGCTGACTGACTGACTGGGTGAAGCGAGATTATTTTCGGTCGGTTCGGTCTCGGGCGTCGTTATCGAGTGTCGTTGACTCGGGCGATTGGTCGGGGTCGGGGTAATTTTGATGGGTTTGAAGTTTTGATGGGTTTTTTTTTTCAGGAGGGGGTGGAATTTCGTGACAATTGGGGCAGCAACGTCACACTGCGGTTGACGAATATAATTCCGGGGAATGGAATAAAGATAAATCACTTTAGCATGGCTTGCTTCAACAAGCGATTCGACTGTCAAAACAATGATCTACAGCAAAGTGGCTTCAGTTCAATTACGTTTTAGTTGTTCTCATTGACCTTTGAGAGCATTCTAGGGCAATCATAAAATTTGCGACTTTCACCTAACCTTCCTAAGATATTGGGGTCGATAAAGACGCGTGGCGCAACTTCAATGTACGTTTTTTTTTATTATTTTTAAACGACATTTTCTAACTCTTAATATTTAATGGTAGTTTAATTGCTGAATATACATATTTTTTTATAATCGGTTTTAAGGTGTGTGTGTGTGTGTGTGTGTGTGTGTGTGTGTGTGTGTGTGTGTGTGTGTGTGTGTGTGTGTGTGTGTGTGTTTGTGTATGTATGTGTGCGTGTGTGTGTATGTGTGTGTGTGTGTAATCACTCATTCACCGGCAATGGTATTATGGAAGAAATCAGTTTACAACAATCCCTCAAGTGGAAGCTGTTTTAATCCGAGAGCTGGAAAGCGATAGCTCTACTGCAGATCCTGCAACCCATTTCAGAATGTCTGGAGAGTCACGCCAATTTCGAGGTTACTTTCACATACAATTAGCTTCGAATGTAAACATTACCGATATCTTTTGGATAAGGGCAGCGCAACCCACTTCCAGATTTGGAAATGTACAAACCAGGCACGTATTTAGTGTTATTTAAAAATACTGTTATTGTTATACAGTTTGAATCTGAAAGATCTCACCCATGGCCGCTTCCTCAATGACATTCGTTTGTTCATTCGTTTTAAGCAGTTTTAAGTGGTTGTACAAAAAAAGTGACACATAAGACATTAGGGTCAATACTGATGCGGATTTCAATCTATTAATGCACCAAAAAAGTTAAAAAAAAACAAAAAAGGTTCCAGTAACATTGTTTTCTGGGAATCTGCTACAAAGGGAAGGAAGTTTTAGTGTGGCTGTGTTAACAGAGTTATATATAAAACAAAGTTTCTCAGTGCATAACGAATCGTCTTTTGAGCAAAGTTTCAAACCGAACTGCAGAGATGGCGCTGCCGTCTATCTTTATCAAATGAAGCTTTAGAGAGTTACCGCCTTGGATAAAGTTTTGTTAAAATTGTAAAATATAGTCCATTGAAACTATCATATTAGTTCCAAATTGCGCCTGAACGATGGCGCTGCAATCTTTCTTTTCCAAATGAGGCTCTAGAGAGTTGCCGTCTTAAGCAAAGTTGTTGAGAATGTTAAATGAAGACATTAGAAATAATAACATTAGTTACAGATCATACCGCAGAGATGGCACTGCAGCCTATCTTTTCCAAATGAAACTCTAGAGAGTGGCGTCTTCGGCAAAGTTTCTCAGTATATAATTTGTCGACTTTTGAGATTATCAAATTAGTTACAGATCGGGCTTCAGAGATGGCGCTGCAGTCTATCTTTGCCAAATGAAGCTCTACAGAGTTGCCGTCTTCGGCAAAGTTTTTAGGTATGCCATTTGTCGTCTTTTTACATTATAATAATAATTCCATATCTTACCACTAATATAGCGCTGCAGTCGGTCTTTGCTAAATGAAGCTCAAGAGAGATGCCGCCTTGGACAAAGTTTTTCAGTATGTCATGTGTTTTTAGTTCCAGATCTTGCCGCAGCTATTGCAGTCTAATCTCTAGTTAATATTTTATTGAAAGGATCTCTATTTTATATTTTATTGAAACCAAAAATTCCGTTAAGCGTTTGATGAATTTCTTAAAAACAAAGAAGGCAAAAAATTTGAGATGCCAAAATCGGAAATCACATACTGTATGTATACATACCACTGACATCAACTTAAGTATCTATAATGCAATGATCAGATGTGGTTGCTTTTTTTTATTATCGCAAAGGTTTGGGCCGAAGTGTCTCAGATTTTTATAAAATTTTGTCCACGAGTACAGTTTAAGGGTTTATGAATAGATTTTTTATTTAAAGAAATTGCAGCGTAGCCAGTTTTCTCGAAAAAAAATTTCCAGATTGTAAGGAATTTTTCAAAAATCTGAAAAAAATATTATCAAAAAAAAAAAAAATTCACAGCGAGGAAAATTCCAAAGACAATCAGAAAAACTATAAATCATGGAAAATTTCCAAATAAAAAAGTTTCTTGTTTAACAGATCTTAAGCATCATATGTAATTTTTTATGGCTTTTTTTAAGTGATGTTTGCAAAACTTAAGAACCTCCATATTAAACTTTGAAAACTTTCATCTCTTTGATTTCGGTGCAATTATTATTATTATTATTATTCATTTTGACACTTTACCACTGCTTTGGCATCCGTGTATTTTTTTTTTGTAACCTAGAAACTACACACTTTTGTATAAAATTATTTCTGTTATGAACTTGATTACTACTGTTTCTCTACTATTATCGTTGATAAGTATTTCTGCAAGAGTTCCTCTGATCCTGCAGTTTCTTCGAGCGCCAGTGAATCACAGTGAATCAAATACAGCCCATTAAAATGTGCTTAACCGTGAGATGCATTCCGGAGAATGTGCAAGGTGGTTTATTATTGTTTTCCAATAGGTACTAATGAGTCAGACGGGTGTGTCATTATAACCTTGTCAGAATTCGTTGATCAGAAGTATTAATTCTGTCACAACATTCGACTACACTATGTTTTATCAGCAGATGGATGCACAGAGAAAAATTGTTAATTTTAAGAAGCGCGTAAAATTTCCCGTCGTTTAATTCCAAGCCAAAGGAGGCGTAAACAACGTAATTGGTTGTAGTCTTTGCTGAGCCATACAACATTGTTTGCAATCATTCATACAAAAAGCTTGATTGAGGCGTTATCTGGCATAAAATATCCCACTATTTTCTGCCAAATCTAGCATTCCCTCTATGTGCATTAGATAACGCAGAAAATTCAATGTTTCTTTTTATCTGTGTAGTCCTGAAGAAAATGAATATATTTTTTGGCTTAGGAAGTACTTGCACACCGGTCCCAAGCTCGGTCCCAACTTTAAAGATTCGCTCCTAATAACGCAACTTTCACCAACACACCCTCAAGTATTCTGTCAAAATAACATAGCGAACCAAAACAAAGCCAAAGATACTAGTACCGAAAGGTACAGAAAAGCACAAGTGTGTATAGCAAGGTGCAGAGGGCAAGGTGTAGTTCGAAACTAGGGGCTCAACAATAGTGAACCAATGTCAAATCGCTAGTTGCATATTGATTGTTGGTTTTATTTGTCGCAAAGGTGCATGCAGTTGTTTCCGATTGTTAACATATCGTAAGGCATCCTGCGCTGGGACAGCTATATCAATTAGTGGTTCACACCACGCTTCATTTGCTAGTTTATCCGCTTCTTCATTTCCAAGAATTCCTGCTTGTTCTGGAACCCAGCTGAATACTATTCTTTTTTTTTTCTGAACATCACGTTCTACAACCTGAAGCCATGGATGAGTTGATTGTCCTTTTCGGATAGCGTCTAGGCAACTAGCCGAATCGGTTAATATGATAGTAGGTTAGTTAAGGGGTGTTTCTGCTGCAGCTTTTTTCAAGGCAAAGTTCCGCTGAAAAAACGCTACAAATTCCAGGCAGACAGACCGGGAGTTTGAAGGTATCGGACACTATCCCTGCAACCACCTTATCAAGGTCTTGGGAGCCATCACTGTAGATTTTGCTGTATGCTGTGTACTTAGTGGTCATAAGCTCGATTAATCTGGGGCCTATTATCTTGCTGGAGCATACCATTTTCGGTTGGTTAGCCTGATAATGGGGCTGATGGTTGGAATTGACAGTCCAGTATCTTCTTGGAATTGTAATCTGGCACGTTTAACTACAGGGAGTTGTGATGCTAATCCTCGTTTTTCCATCAGACGTATCACTAAACTGGCAATACGTGAATGATTTTCTTGCGAAAAGCTATACTGATTGCTTCCACCAGGAGAGAAGTTATAGGGTTAGTACGGAAAGCCCCTGAAGCCTGGCGAATAACTTCGTTGGAGATAAAGTGCGTTCCAAGGTGTCCAAACTTGGACTGGTTAATCCAATTCCATATGCTAACTTATTAACTTGTTAACTTACTTTTGCAATAAGGCTCACATCGTCATAGTAGACCAACATATGGACATCTGGTGGGATTTTCCCCAAGATTGGTTGCATTACAACTAAGAATAATGTAACAGATAAGATGCATTCTTGTGTGACTTCATTTTCTGCCATACGAATGTCAGATATCTGCCCATTTACGCGCAGCTTTAGTTTTTCAAACATTACTCGATAACTAAAAGAAACCCCATCTTCAAACTTCTACCACTCTAAGCTGATGATTAATTTATAAAAAACTAGAACATATGTTTTATATTTTATTTTTTACTTTTCTTCTAAATTTTCCTCTGCAGTGAAAATTTATGTGAGAATATTTTTTCAGATTTTTGAGAACATTTTACTATAATTTGGGAATTTTTTTGTTCTACGATGCTCCTACGATTTTTGCAATCGGAAACATTATCATTCAAACATTTCCCGATAAAAATAAAAAAACAGTTTACATGGAGTTTATCATATTTCAATTGCAGTTAACTTATTTGTTATATTTTTTCATCATTAAATAGCGCTTACATTAAAAAAATTGACAAAAATTGCGGATTTTTTATGGGTTTACCTTCACCCGCACTTACAAAACTACTCATGTAGCATCAATCATAGTAACCCATGAGTCAGCAGACAAAATTTGACAGCTCTATCAGTCGAACTCTAACCGTGATGGCAAAAACCGTGAAGCAACTCCATTCAGAAGTGTGCGCGTTCAAAGAACTAAAGTGACCCCGCTGCGTCGAAAACGGACATCGTGTGGCACTTTGTGGACGCCGGATACGCCCGTTCCGGCATCTACAACATCTTGGCACTACTAGACAACAGTTAGAGCATCGAAAGAAAGCCCGGTTCCGGTTGGCCGACGACCTTGAGTGACAAGAAGCTCTAAAAGATGCTGAAGAGGAGAACCGAGGGAAAAGTGGCTACATCGCTGCGTGCGCTTGGCCGGGAGGTCGGTTCAACCGGCCAAATAGTGAAAAAGTACCTGGCGTACATGAACATAGATGTCAGGAAGCGGAAGTCGCGTCCACTGGATTTGGAGCTGCAAGCAATGACGCAGCGGCAGCGGCTTAATAAGATGGTCAGCTCGATTTTCCCAGCGAATTGCGACGTGGCGGTGGTGATGGACGACGAGACCTATCTCACCTTGGACTGGCATGGCACTTTGTATTTTACTTCCCCCACAAAGGAAGTGAACTCCGAGGTGAACTTCATTTCACAAACCAAGTTCCCCAAGAAGGTGCTGCTGTGGCTGACAATCAGCGAGAAGAGGATGTAAAAGCCGCTCTTTTTTCGCTCCGGACTGGCCGTGAACGGGGAAATTTATAGTAAAAAATGCCTGCCAGAAGTTGCGTCGTTCAACAAGAAATACCATAAGAACGAAGACGCGGTAGTCTGGTCGGATCGCGCGTCGGCTCACTACTCGAGGCGATCATTGGAGGAGATGCAGCGGCTGAATATCGATGTTAGTCGGCGAAACAGCCCAACGTCCCCCAGCTGCGTACGATCGAGAATTTCTGCGAAAACCTGAAGCGTAAGATCTACTCCTAAGGGGGGAGACATCTTTAATTTTCGGATTAAATCGTATTATAATACCACTAATTCAAGATTAAAATATTATTCTTGACAATAAAGTGATTTAGAGTAAATTCGTTTTGGAGTGTACATGTTAGTTTGACAGATTGTCCGTATTGGCTCTGGCTTATTGGTATTCGTGAGATGTGGAAATGTATAGTGGTGTTTGTGTTTCGTCTCAATGTTTACCTTTTTATACGGAACCGCTGATTATGATGATGTCAAACTACCATCTCACAGTATGATAAAATTATAGCATTGTATTGACAGTTTATGATATCATAATACCGTATAATGATATTATAATTTTATTATTTTCACTAATACTCATAGTATTGGCATTAAAATTAATGCAAGATTAAGTTGTCTTCTTCCTAGATCTACTCCAACAATTTTGTTGCGAAAACTGAGGAGGAATTGATAAATAATACGAACAAAGGACTTAAAAATATGCCTACACGCATGTTTTAGTCCGCCATAGCGAATGTTTCAGTTATCTGCAGTTATCTGAAGGCCGCTCGCAAGGGCGTAGATTTTTTTGCAAGTAAGCTTAAATAATTATCTTCCATGGGATTTTTTTTAAAAGCAATTATCGGTCTTAAATTTTTTTTATCACCATCCGAAAAAAAAGTCCATTTTTTAAATGCAAACGTTAGTGTCGACCCGGTAGTACGAAGGCCTGTAACATCTTTTGAAGCATTAAAAGTGATATTTTTGAAAGTTGCTCTTGTGACCAGACGTGAATGGCAACTGCTGAATAAAGGGAAAGAGCTAAAATGTGGTGAACAAACTACTTGGGTACTTTTGTTGACGAAAAGCGGCAACCGAACTGACAGCTAACCGAGGGGTTCGGTGATTGATATTTCAAACTGATGGGTTGTAATTGATGATCCAAAAAACTGTCATGATGGATTTTTGACAAGCAAGTGAGACGCCGGGAAGCTGAATTAAAATTGTATTTGTCCCAGGCAAACGCTGACTTCACAAATTGCATTTAAGTAACCGTTTTCTCAACCGAACTGTAACCCTCAAGTAACTGTCATTCACATAAAACCGTCCAAACTCCGCTCAAAACTACTTAATTTCGACGACTGCAATCACGCTCCGCTCGTGCCCGCAAAAACTTATCGTTTATCTGTCACGCAAATCAATTCCGCCCGATGTTCCCTGCTGAATACTAATTCTATTTTTACAATCACTCGCCACTTCCAAGCACAACCGCAGCGCCAACAAGCCACCAGGTAAATTAGACTTGAACTTTACAGAAAAGCCAGCTCGATTACCTACCAACCAACCAACCCGTCCCCCGCCCCGCGCCTAACAAACCAGTTGTTAATTTGATTAATTTCAATAAATTTAAACTTGAATTCTCCAAGTGCATGAGAAACTGTGCTACTACTTCCAGTTACTGTGGCACTACTACTACAACAACGAGATCGAGAAATGACGTCCACGACCGTGACTGTGCTGCAATCGTGCTCCACAGCGACGAGCACCGAGACCGAGACCGTCCAGGGCCACTTGCAATTATCTGCAATTGACGACTCCGGACGGTTTTTAAGCTCCGACCGAAATGGTCGGAAAATCAAGATTTAGCATTTTGATCGATTGTCTGTCAAACGCGAATTCGAATTCGGAAGATGGCGACCGCGGCCAAACGGGAACGAACGGGTTCCCTCGCAGTATGTCACGCTAATGATCATGTGAGCAGAAGGCGTACATTTATTCCTTTTGTGGAGCAAAGTGGTGCTCTTTTATTTCTAGCAATTTATTTTTATTCGTCGGCTGCGACGGCGACGGCGACGACCACACGGCAACGGATTGCCGGAGTAGAGCACACACAGCGAAAGCCACGCCTACATGTGCGTCACATATATAGACCACCCCTGCTGCTGCTGCTCTTGCGGGTTTTGACTTGATGACAGCCCAGGGGTGGATTGGGACGAAATAACAATAATAGAAAAGGCAACCGATTGTTTTAATTGTCCTAACAAAAACGAAATGCCGCGTTTTGCCTGCTGACAGTTAAACGATAAGTTCGCCTCCCGGAAGAGCCTCGCCGACTGCGATGCGTTATCGTCCATTGGCATCTCCTTGAACTGTCAACCGGCGCCCAGGGTCCGACTCCATGTTTGAAATTTCACTTGCCGCCAGCTCGAACTCGTTGCAAAACACATCAATGTTAGCGGTTCGAGCGTTACGCCATATATGACGAAGAAGAAGAAGAAGAAGAAGGGCCCCATTTGTGTACATGTTGGCACCGGCTGGGGCTGGCTGGGCTGTGCACAGTAACTGTTTGCAATGCTTATAAAGCTCGACATGTTGTAATCATTAATCAAACTGCATTGCATTCTCTCAACTGTGTTGCTCCAATGTGTGCAATTGCAAGTGACTTGTCTTGCATTATTTGTGCACTCTCGGGTTCGACCCTCGGCGAGATAATGCGCCTTCTAATCGCGTATTCGAGCATTATCAAATCCCTGCAGTGTGTTTTTTCTTCTTCTTTCTTCTCTTCATTTGGTTTTCCATCCGATTCTAAAAGTCTAATCAATACGCTCGGCGAAGGACATTGCGCTCGGCGAGGGTTGCTGCGATCGATTAATACGGCCGATGACAAGCGCGCTAATCGATTCCGAATTGGAATTAACATTCCAATCAGTCATTCGCGGTTGCCAGCGCAGGGGAGACGACGGGGTGGAAAACGATCAAAACGATCAGTGAGGGTCACGCCATACGTTGAGCCATACGTTTACAACCGTACCTGTCAGAAGTGACGCCTTTTCTCGACTGTCGTCGTCGCACAAGGAAGCCATAAATAACGAGAGACTTAACCTGTCACCTCTCGCGCCATCATTCCGTGGGTTTTTGTTTTGAGGCGAATGCCTTAATCTCCAGCCCTCGGCGGCTTCGGACGTGCCAAAGCTAGGGCAATGCAATTACCGGTTGTTTGGACATTTCTCGTTTATCCATCCGCCCGAAAAACAAATTTAGGCACGCAAATGGGGCACATGCCTCCATTTTTCCGTCGTTTCAAGAAATTCAATTCCCCCGCTATCGAAACCGGTGGTAGCTCGGACGTGACAGCCCTATCGTTTGTCACCGTCACCCACGCCGTTCGGCCATCTTCCTGATTTTTCAACCGTCACGTCGTTCCCCGAGAGGCAGATCGAGTGAGCGAGTCACGCGCACTCACGAACCTCGCTCAGTCAGTCCGAGCCGTGCGCCGATGTTAATCGATTTGATTGAATTGAATCGGCCCAAGGACTTCCACTTTTTTCTTCTTCTTCTTCCGTCGCCCGTCACCGGCGTCGCACCGACAGGACTGGAAAGCGCCGAGAGTCTCCTCTCTCGTTGGGAATTCTTTTCTTGCGACGATCGCGTCGATCCAATATGGCGGCGGTGAATGCGATCCTAATTGGAACGAAACTCATTTCCTCATAGTTTCGCTTCACTCCGAGGGTTGTTTTCGTCGTCGTGGTTGTTGTTGTTTGTTGTTATTTTTTTTTTCGTTATCAAGGAGACGAGACACGATGACATTTCCAGGTTGGGTTGTGAGCACGTCCAAGTGGGCGATAATTGGGAGTGGAAAAAAAAGTAGAACGCGGAAATGCCACGTGTGTGTGTGCTTGCGTTCAGTAATGCGAGTATCGTTTATCTGTCAAAAATGAGAGGAAAAAAAATGGAGACAAAATAGAGAAAAACATGTGCGCAATTGCGGCGGACGTGCTGAAACGATGTTTCGAAGGTCTTTCCTTGTACGTCTTTTGCGCAGTTTGATTCCACCGAAAAGAATCAAACGATTCTTCCGTGATGATTTCGGGAGAATTCTGTTTACATGACAGGAACAATATTCGCTTTATGATTGCCAACGGATGCTTTGATCTTAGTGGACTGCCTCAAAATGGCTTCTTGAAGTCATATGAATGGCTCTTATGTTCTAACAATCACTTTTTAGTTAAATTCAACATCGCTAGAGAGATGATTTATGGGTGACCCACAATTTAAACGTTGCGGATGCGTATGCGTGAACTTGACAGTTTTCCCATAGGTTTTTCAAACGTATCTATTGTGGGAGACCTTTTAGATTCATCATAAACTTGCTCAACTTTTCAAATGGTCCTAAGGCTTTCTTTGTTTACTTTTTCTTTTAATAATAACCAAGGCTGTGTTCCAATTCGCGAATTAGTTTTAATTTGTTTTAAACTTGCTTGATGGAAAACAATCGATTAATCGATTAAAATTCGTATGATGAACAAATTTTCGATAAGGTTTCTGTCAAAATTGAGTCGATAAATAAGTGAGCTCGAGTAACAGCCTCAATCGATTACAAAAAATATTGAATTTTAAAAGACTTTGTTTACCTGCTCCAGGATGCTTTGGAGCTTGCCAATATAGTCCAAACAAGATCTGCCGGCACGGAACCCTGCCTGCTGCCGCCGGAGGTCGTGTTAGTGTTCTCCTATATCCGATTCAGGATAAATTTGCAGATTTTCGACCAAATAGATGGTCTCTTGAAGTTCGTTGACCTG
Source organism: Aedes japonicus (assembly GCA_034211315.2). NCBI lineage: Eukaryota > Metazoa > Arthropoda > Insecta > Diptera > Culicidae > Aedes > Aedes japonicus. The sequence goes on from JASCZW010006192.1 coordinate 107,238, forward strand.
CTCCAGGATGCTTTGGAGCGCGATAATATGGTGCAAACACGATCTTCCGGTGCGGAATCTTACCCGCTGCCACCGGAGAGTAACGTCAATAATTTCCTGTATCCCCTGCTTGGGACCATAACTAAGACTTCCTGCATCCAGTCAACCGAAAAAATCGCGGTTTCCAAGATATTACAGAGTAGCTGGTGCAACATTTGTGCGGATATCATAGGGTCAGCTTTGAGCATCTCTGCTGATTTCATGCTCTGACAGTTGATACGATCTGCTGTAGTGTTGGGGCCTTGATTAACACGAGTCATGCGCTGCACTTTTGGAGAATTATGCCGATATGTTGGTGGTTGGTTAGACATCGTAACTTGAAGCAGTTGTTCGTAATCAACGTTTCAGCTGGTCGTTGGGATCGGTTAGTAACTGTCAAGTGTCGTCTTTCACTGGCATCTTTGCGTTCATCCTTGCTCCACTCGGGCGCCGTGAGATACCGTATCGCCGGTTGTTGTGGCTTTCTCTTCTTCGTCCGTGAGAGAGTCTAGCCATGCTTGCTTGTCCCGTCGGCAGCTGCCTTTTACTTCTTTCTCTATAACCGAACACCGTGGACGGGACTGCCATTTGGCTGCTATGGTCGGGCCTTTTACTTCTCTACGGTCCCACGTGTCTTCCACCAAATTTCAAAGGTGATCCATTTTTTTCACTGTATGCGCAGCTAACCTATCCTATTTTGACGTTCACTGCTCTTCCACGCTATAACCTTACGGAACATTCTAAGCTCGGGTCTCAAATTCTCCACCTCCACTTCCACCTCCACCTCCAGCATGATGTTGCTGGCTTCTCATCCAGACGCTGAATCCATGCAATTTTTAGGAGGACCTCGCTGATTAGAGGGTGGAGGTCAGGTACAAATTCGGCAATACCTTATTATTTCCTTATATGCATTTATTCCAGACATCCAGAAGGCTCCGTCTCCATTTCCGACTGTTGCTGATTTGGTCAATTTGATTTTCTATATGTTTATTACGAACAGTTGGGGCAGTTTACTACGGCTATGTAATTGACGAAAAAGAACGAGAGATGAGAGAATCTATTAAGTCATTTTGAGAAACTGTGCGAGATAGATCCCTTTCAAGTCTGGTGGGAGTACTTTCAACAACCTTAATTTCAAATTCGGTAGTTTCAAATAGTGGCAAGTGATTCACAACTCAACATTGAATCTAATTCCTCTAGTCGGTTTCGTGCTTCATGCAATGGTGTTGATCATCTAGAAGGACGTTGAATCATGCTAATTTTGCAGTGTCATAAACGTCTCAAAATACCTCAAGAATTCTTAGGATTTGTTCCATTGGTTGAATTGATTTCAGTTGATCATTGATCAGAAAATCGTCAATTTCTCCATAGGATATGGATTTTATGCTGAGAAAGTTCATTCAAAGATCCCAGCAAATAATTTCTACTGAACAAAAGCTGATTAAGCTTTTCCCCATTCTTTGAATTGATTTGAGATGATCATTGATCAGAAGGTCATCAAGTTCAATTTCAGTCGGTTTTTGAAATTCGCCTTGAAAGTCTTGTATTATTCACTGGAATAATTTATTAGAGCATAAGAAATGTCCAACCATTAGTTTCAGCTGAACAAAAGCTGATTAAGCTGGTTTTCATTGATTTATTTAATTTTAGCTGATCATTGATCAGAAGATCATCAATTTCTACTTTCCGGAATTTCACATAGAAAATTTTGGATTTATGGCTAGAAAAGTTCATCAACGTTTAAGAAGTGTTGTACAAAAATTTAAGCTGATTAAACTAGTGTGCATTGATTGAATTAATTTCAGTTGATGAGCAACATCTACTTCAGTTGTTTTTTGAAATTCGCCTTGAAAGCTTTGGTTGAATTTGGCTGGAAAAGTTCATCAAAGCTTGAGAAGGTCTTAACAAAAAATTTGAAAAAAAAAACGGATTAAGGTAACTAGAAATAAAAAGAAAAATTAGTATTTTCCATTTAATTCCAACTACCTTTGCTTAACAACTTGACTACGAGACGGACAGTATTAGTGTCTGAAGACAGACAGTATTAGTGTCTGAAGTTTCTTAATCCGGAAAAATCACCGTAACAAAGGATTAGTTTACATTTACATTAAAGTATTATATCCGGACTTGTTATATCCGTATGCTCTAACTTTACATTTGATACCATTCCTTAAGTTCGGCGCAGTGTCCTCAGTCACCTCTTTGGAAGCGATTTTGTAGCAAAATTTGTCTCATTATTTGCCTCTCCTTCATTGTTCAATTCCGGGCAATCAGAAAGCGGACTCGCTTGCAAAGGTGGGCGCTTTGGATTTTTTTCCCTATTTTTCGTCAACAGTCACTCGTCAGCTGGCAGTATAAATGGAGTAAAGGAGATTTGGGGCGATGGCAACATTCTATCATTCCAAAGGTGTCGAAAAAATTTGTTTAGGGGGATGGATGTGGGTCGAGACTTCATTCGTGTCATGTCTCGCCTCATCTTCAATCATTATTCTTTGAACGCTCATTTATACCGGGTTGGGCTGAACCATGGCTACACACTTAGAAATTATGAATTTTACACGAGACCTAATCCATGTTTGTAAATAGTCGGGGAACGTAAAGTCGTGGAACGTAAAGAAAAATTTCGTGTGAAATTATGTCTTCTGAAACTGACACATACGCAATTCAACAAAAGATGTGTTCGGTTGAATTTATTTTCTCATCTCTTTCAACACATTCTTATGCGCTAAAGGACGCTTGCATGTGTCGGTCTCAGGGACAGAAATTTACGCGAGATTTTGGTAGTGTGTAGATTTTGCTGTGCGCATACATTTTACACAGTTCTGGCACCATATTCTTGAAAGATTTGATGCAAAAGTTTCTTCAAAACTCCTCTTAAACTTCTGAAAACTCCTCTCCTCTCAAAACTGCTCTGAGACTCTAAAACCGTCCGTCAATTCAATACTCAGCTTGATAGACTATGTCCAAGATAAGCGAACCAAGGACGATTAGAAAATAAGATCCCTGGTACGCAAAAGCTCCGATGCGTCCGATCCAGAGTGAACAGTGTTAGAATAACAATTCTTTTTACTAGCTTCACAATAAAATTATCGAAGCCTATTCAGCTGCTTTTGGTTCTGAACAAACAAACAAACTCCAACCAACTTGTATCGTTTGCCAAGCAAAGCCGCGTGATCGCAAGGGCAGCCGGTGGAGACACTTTTGTAGGAGTTTATTAAAGAAGAAACGACATGCATTTTCCGCCTTTTCGAATGCAGAAGTAGCATTAGGGATTTACCTAAGGTTCTAAACGTTCTCAATTTTTGAGTAGACCGACTTTTTACGAAAATTGAGTAACATTTCCGTCAGAGAAAAAGAGATAGCATACAATTGTACTCAAAAATTGAGTAAAGTAAAGCGGGAGTGTATATACGAAAAAATATCTTCTACACGCTCAATCAGATCTACTCTATATAGAGTAACTTTTACTCAGTTTCGTATTTCCATGCTAAATGTCAAAAACTGAGTAACTTGAAATAAGGAAACAAAGTAAATGCTACTTTTATCGCAAAAGCGCTTTACTTATAAAAATAGAGTAATTATAAGGCAAAGGCGAAAAACGTGGTTCAGCCCAAGATTTAATCGAAACATCAAATATTGATTCGAAGATTTTCGGAAGTTGAAAAGTAAGGAGAATATTTTTTTTATGTAAATAGAACTAAAACATCTATACTTAAAGGGATTTAGCTGTCACATCTCCACCGTATCACCAATGCTACAAGTTTCCAGTTCGGACGATTGTCATCGAACTCTTCCAGTGTGGACGATGCGGAGAAGTCAATAATAGAAATAAAAAAAATAGTTATGGAGTTAAAAATAAATAAATTATAGAATAAAAACACCTGTCGGGGCCCATCGGGTTTTAATGGTAATGAGTAGCGTATCCTCAGATAGTTCAATCAGCTAAAATTAGATACTGAGTAGTGTTTACTCTAATTTAGACAAGTGAGCTAATCCAAAATGAGTAACCATATAGCTACTCTATTAATGGTAGTTCCACTTTCAACAAAACTGAGTCAGTTTCTATCTCGGTTTTGAGAAAACACAAACAACGCGACTGATTAATGTTTACTCTAGCTACGACAGATGACCTAGTTACCCGAGCAGGAGACAAAAACATATGAATACCTAATGTTGATCTTGATAACTGGCTTTGGTGTTAAAGAGCTCAGATTGAGAGGTAAAATGCCTATGCAAAATACTCTTAGGAATTGCAGGCAAAATATCTCTCTGAATAACAAAACTTGTTATTTTTGATACCTGGGAATACCTTAGAGGTACTCATTTTGGTATTCTCTTACCTCAATTTGGCATTCGCATAACATTGTGGGAACAATTTTATGGTATTATCGTCAGGTATTTTACCTCTTAATCTGAGCTCCTTAATACCAAGGCCAGTTATCAAGCTATTCGATCCTGCTCGGGTAATCAAAAAGTAACCCTTTAATTAATCTAAATAGACTAGTTCCACTTTAACGAAATTGAATCGTTTTCTAATTGGTTTTGAGTAACAAACGAGCGTGTAGGAAAATCAAGTTATTCGGTCATCCCGAGCAGGAGCGAAAAACTTGATAACTGGTCTTGGTATTTAGGAGCTCAGATTAAGAGGTAAAATACCTGATGATAATACCATAAAATTGTGCCCACAGTGTTATGAGAATACCAAGTTGAGGTAAAACAATACCAAAATAGTGCCTCTCAGGTATTCCCATGTATCCGAAATAACAGATTTTGTTATTCGAGAGATATTTTGCTTGCATTTCTTAGGTATTTTGTTCAGGTATTTTACCTCTTAATCTGAGCTCTTTATCCAAGCTCAGCTATCAAGATCAAAATTAGGCACCTTCAATTGTAAATCCGGCCCTGTGTTCACATATCTTCCGACAGGGTTAAAGAACACTCAATACCAGTGCTTTCAAATACACTGAGAAGAGATAATAAAGGGCGAACACGAAATTATTGCGACACATTCAACAGGGCATAACTTTTTTACCATTGGATAAAAATCAACCAAATTTTGCACACTTTCTCATGGATGTGCATTGTTTATATGCTCTCAAACTCGAAGTCGTGTTTTTCGATTCAACGAAAATGGAGGTGAACCGCGAGTCGAGAGAAAAAATTCTTTCCAAACACCTGGAATTTCCTGACCTGTCGCACCGGCAATTGGGAAAAATGTTGAACATTCACCATTCAACCGTCTTCAGAGTGTTGAAGCGCTTCCAGGAGCGGTTGACGTTGGACCACGGCAAAGGAGCTGGAAGAAAACCGGGACCGGAGAACAAAAGACGGAGGGAAAGGGAAGCGGATGATTAAAGCAAATCCCAACGTCTCAAGCCGTGATTTGGCTAAAAGATCGGCATGTCGCAGAGCTACGTCCAGAATGCAAAGAAGAGAGCTGGACTACATACGCATACAAGGTACAGAACCTCCCAAACCGCGATGAGCGGCAACAATCGACGGCTAAAACTCGGCACGGAAGCTCTCACGAGAAGATGCTGACAAAATATGGCTGCTGTGTGATGGACGACGCAAATTCCGGGGTTGGAGTTTTTCACCGGCAAAAGCAAATTCTATGTGGACGACAAATTTAAGAAGAAAAACGTCAGTTGCCTCAAATATCTCATACGGCAGCCATCTGCTCTGGGACTGAGGATTGAGCCTTTCGTGCCAAAGGGCACAGTAAATGGCGAGGTCTACAAATCTGAGTGCCTCGAGAAGCGCCTTTGCCGTTCTTGCAGCAGCACGACGAAGCTCCCTATTTTGCCCAGATTTGGCATCATGTCACTATTCTAAAAGTGTCCTGAGTGGTAGCAGGCCAACGGTGTCAATTTTGTTCCAGGCGACATGAATCCGCCAAACTGTCAGAGCTGCGCCCAGGTGGAGCGTACTGGGCAATGATGAAGCGGGAACTTCGGAAGAGCAAGAAGACGAAGTCAAAGACGAGAAGGACATGTTGAGAAAATGGAAAAATAAAACTGAGAAATTGGTACCGGATGACACCGTAAAGACTTTTGATGGAGGGCATCAAGCGAAAATGCGTCAATTTACACTCAAAGCTCCATCGATCAATTTTTCTTTTGATTTTTTTGAAGGAAATATATGTGCAAAACCACCCTCAAACTTTGGTATTTGATTCTAAACATAAGAAAATTGGCATGACATTTCGTAGAATTGTCACCAATAATTTCGTGTTCGCCTTTATATATGATAAATCTAAAAATATCCATCGTGGCGCTTTTCAATCCAGAGGTCTTCAGAAAAAAAACCCATTGGATCACAGAAACAATTTATACACTAAAACACAGTTTACTTTTCGTTTCAGGTGAACAAACAAAGTGGCTGGAATCGATCTGTTTTTAAAACCCACTTTCGCACGCTTCATCCCGGCACGACAAACCACTCAGTCTCCAAAGACCGATGGAATTCCCAACCAAAACCCCGTGGGTTTTGCCATTAAAATAAGAACTGTCGTCAACATCGGTCGGGGCTGAAGACGCAGCCCCTCCATCGCGCACTGCCAATTGTTATCAGCTTGAGCCTTATTGGCACTTGATGGCCTCCAGCGGAGCGAGCCGCAATCCAAATCGCACCGATGCCACCGGCACGAACCGAAAAGTTCCGGCGCTTTCTCGCTCGAACCACCTTCCCCAAAAACACGTGTCTGCGCGTCGGGTGGCCACGTGACTAGCGAGATGGAATTTTTGGGCCCAGCGTCGTCGTCGTCGTCGTCGTCGATGGCGTTACTCCACTTTTCCCGGAAAGCACACAAATCATGCGCGGGCCGGGTTTTCCAAACTGCATCATGATCTCTTCCCGCTGCTCTCGTCTTCGTCCTCATCTTCGCTCAAGCACCGTGTCATGTCGTGACCAAGGTTGTGGCGGCAGGTAACTCCCACTCAGGCCCAGGTGATGCCAGTTCTGTAGCTACGCACACCGACGACCGGCTTGATGATGATGCCACGCACCATCGGCAGCCCTTTTTCGGGTCCCACCAGCTGACCGTGCTCCACCGAAGCAAGCCGCGGACCAATTGGAATGGGATGGGTGTTCATCATCGTCGTCATCACATCGGAATCAACAACAACAACGAGGATGCCGCTCCGATGACGGTCGGTCGGTCGTTCTGGTCGATGCGATGATTGTTTAGAAAAACTGCTCGATGGGTACGATGGGGGATTGATCAGGACCGAAACACGTGCATCTCGTGTTCGCCTGCCAGGCAAGTTTTCATACCCATTCTCCGCTCTCGATTGCTGTGTCTCTCTGGCTGGTTGTCGGAAGCTTGGTCAACCCACTTCAGCGTGGGCTGAAGCTTGTAGCGTTGGAACTCCGGTATTCATTCATGACTTTTTCGGCCAGCAGAAAAATCAGAGTGGGGGGAAGAGGGGGTGAATTACGCCCCATTTATGTAGTGGCTGCTCATACGTTCGCATCGCAGAACGAAGCTGAACGGGTTGAGGATAAACGACGGATGATATGAGTAGAGGGCATTTGCTGGCCAATTTCGTGTTCTCGGCCACGTGTGTTAGTGATTAGAAGGATTTGTGCTCTTTAGTGCATTTTTGGGGTGTAATGGCTGATTCGATTCAGCGGTGAGAAATTCTACATGACTAAAGGGTGATACGGTCAAAATTTGGTCAAGGGAAAACGCGTGTAAATCGGTGAAATCGTTTATTTGAAAAATCAAATTAAATTTCTTTTTCAAGTTCAATTAGTATAAAATTCAGGAAAAATATTCAGTTAGGCTTCCGCTTTTCCAAATCCGAATTGCCGGGCCTTACGCTTGACCCCGCCATCAGATTTTGTACAGCCACCTTGTCCACCTTCTTCGCCGCAGAAAGCCAGTTTGCCTTGAACTGCTGCTCGTCCTTAGCAGTTTTTTGGTCTTCTTTAGGTTCCGCTTGACAATAGCCCAGTATTTTCAATTGGGCGGAGCTCTGGCGTGTTGGGAGGGTTCTTGTCCTTGGGAACCACCTGCACGTTGTTGGCGGCGTACCACTCCATGGCCTTTTACCGTAATGGCAAGATGCCAAATCCGGCCAAAACAGTACGGAACAACCGTGTTTCTTCAGGAAAGGCAGCAGACGTTTATTCAAACACTCTTTCACGTAAATTTCTTGGTTGACAGTCCCGGAAGCTATGAAAATGCTGCTTTTCAAGCCACAGGTACAGATGGCTTGCCAAACCAGATATTTCTTTGCGAACTTTGACAGTTTCGTGTGCTTGAAAATATCTGCTACCTTTCCCTTCCTTTGCCGTATAAAACTCCTGTCCTGGAAGCTGCTTGTAGTCGGCTTTGACGTAGGTTTCGTCGTCCATTACCACGCAGTCAAACTTCGTCAGCATCGTCGTGTACAGCCTCCGGGATCGCGCTTTGGCCGTCGTATTTTGTTTATCATCGCGATTTGGAGTCACTACCTTCTTGTAAGTCGATAGTCCGGCTCGTTTTTTGCCTCGATGCACGGTTGTAGACGATACACCCAGCTTATTTGCGGCATCTCGGAGAGATAGGTTAGGGTTTCGCTTGAAACTACCGGCAACTCTCTTTGTCGTCTCAGCGGCTTCCGGTTTTCGATTTCCCGATCCAGACTTCCTGGCTGTCGACAAACGTTCCCCAAACACTTTAATTACATTTGTAACGGTTGATTTGGCAACTTTTAGCGATTTTGCCAACTTTGCGTGCGAGTAGCTCGATTTTCGCGATGCGCGAGCAAAATTTTGATACGCTGCTCTTTCTTGCTTGGACGGCATTTTGACAACTGAAGAGTGAATTCCAAAATCAAAATAGGAGCAACATTCTACACACACACACCTTCAAAATGAGGGGTGTTCAGGTTTTTTAAAATGCAAAATTGAAAGAAATACGTCAAGTTGATATTGACCAAATTTTGACCGTATCTGCCCTTTAGTTGCATTTAAATCATTTCACTGACACGTAAGATTCACTTGATTTTGTATTTTTCACTTCCTGTATCACAAGAAAGAAGGAATTTAGTGATATATTCAATGATTAAGTGAATATTTTTTGAGTTTATAGACGCCAATCGACATGACGTAAATGAGAAAAATCGATAAAACGCTGAACCAGAAAACACATATATGGACATCAGAACGAAGATAAACCACAAGGAACTACCTGAGTGATCGTTTCGGATTTACTATCAGCAAGTTGTGAATCTGACTACAATAAAACGTGCCCCACATCAAATTGCATCACGGAAAACGCTGTAGAAAACTAGCCATTGGGTATATCTTCTCTTGAACATTTGGGTAGAAGTATTTGAGTGTTTTTGTTGTTGTTGTATTTTTATCGCTGTCAGTTTGTCGAAAATGAAAAATCGCTTCAATCGAATTTCAATCGATTTTGCGCAAGCACCTGGAGAATCCTTAACTCTCTCATCGGGACATCGGAAAACAACTTGGGACCGTGCATTCAACGGTGACTCGTGTGATTAAACGTTACTACGAAACTCTCAGCATCGAACGGAAGGAAAATGCGTCAGAATGGATGTTCTATTAGCATCAGATCACAAGCGTGCCGTGGCAGTGCCGAAGTGGAATCCCAATGCTTCCTGGTCGAAGGCCATGCGTGTTGGATCTGTCCAGGTCCAAGAGAGCCAAGGATCGCAGGACCGTATACGGCAACCGTACGAACGGCAAATACGGTGGTGCTCGCCCGGAAACTGTACATCATTGGCTCTCGTTGTCTACCTATGGATGACAGAGACTACGTCAAGCGCAGACTTCCGATAGTTCCGGGTTTGATTCTCTAACCACCCTGATGGCGGTGTTGAAATTGCTTGGCCAACCCGCGATGAGGCCGATGGGGTTTGATTTAGGCTCTTCAGCACTTTCCAAGTCCCGGCCGAGCTGGTTGGGACCCAGTTTCCTGCCGGATCAGGGCAAAATTCTTCAGTAGGTCTCACCAAACTTTCGATTTACATTTTTTGACACGGGTGCGGCTTTACAATTTGGGACACCTTTTTTCCGAGCACCAAAATGTGCATAATTTTCGAGTCCAGAACAATTTGAATCATATTCGGAATGATCCACTGTATCATTGAAACCATCTTATTGCACAACTGTTAACATGTTAACATGTAAACATGTCACCGCAAACACACTAGGAACATTTAAGCCATTTTAGAGGATAACCGTTTGGATGTTGCTAACTACTTTTCGATACATTCTTTGGGGCAAAGAGTGCAATAAACCTGATATAGAAGCTTGCAACACATGAACGTCATAATTGGTTGCAGTTTGTTTTTGTATTTTCAGTTTCTTGAGAATATCTAAAGGCGGCCTAAAAGTAAATGGGTACGCCCCTCGCGCGCCGCTAGCACGCCTCTAGTGTTGGGAATCGAAAATCTTTGATATTGGTTTGCTGACACTTTATAGAGAAGATTCAAGTTCCTGTTTGCCAACAAGTTCGCGAAGAAGGCCATGATTTGGCAAGCGATTCACAGTTTTGGCTTGAAAACGGATCCATTTTGTTACATCCTCGAAGATGACATCCCAGGTTCACATCGAAAATTCACTGAAAAAGCGTGTATTACCGTTCATCCGCAAGCATAGGGGCAAAGTCATCTTTTTGCCTGATTTGGCCAGCCGCTACTTCTCCAAGGTGGTTTTGGAGTGGCATGAAGTATGAAAACATGTACTTTCAGCGTTGTCTAATGCAATAATAAAGGAAATCAGTTTTGATTTATGAAATTAATGATATTTTGTAATTGCAAACCCAGATAACGCCTGAATCAGCCTGTTGTGCTGGAAAGATATGTGTTAGAATATTGTTGTATAAGGCACATAAGACGTGCCAATGCTGTCATAACTTCCTTTGGCACAATGTTGTCGAGGGGAGTTTTTATGCGCCAGATAAAATCATTATTTTCTGTATACGCTAACAAGATCGATTGTCTGGCAAGTTTAAATTTTGAACTGTCGAGAAATTGACCAATTCCAAAATATTGAGCAATTTCAAAGCAGGATTTATTAAAGCAACAAGAAGCAAGCAAAATCCAAAATGTAAATGGAAGAAATGCGCCGATTTCAGTCTGTTTTGAAGCTATGCGGATTATTATTTTCGAGGAGTATTTTTTAATATTAGATCAATTCTGACTCATTCAGACAACGATTTGGAACCAAATCCGATTGCACAACTGCTACTCGACTTGTAACGAACTTGAATCCTGTCACCTTAAAAACACAATTGCAAAGTTCGAGCCATTTTAAAGCAGATTCCCATTCTGGCTGTTCCTAACTTCTTTCGATGCTCTTTAGGCAGTCATCGATTTCAGTAAACGTCTAGATCTTCTTTGCAAAAATGCGAAAACGTGTCATCTTACACAATGTCATACAACATTGGCAATGGGTTAATGCCGGCTCTGGCCCGTCCTGAATGCAGGTCGAATTACGTAGAAAAGTGATGGTAATGTTGCTGGACGATACGTCTGCTCTGTTGGAAATCAAGGGAATTCTCTAGCGCAAGAAATCAAATGGGATGTTAAAGAAAAATCGCGGATCTAGCATGTAGTTGCCTCTTTTGATAAACGAACGCTGATTTCTCGTTTACTCATTGTTTTTAAATGATTCTCACTACAATTGGCTTAAACGTCAGGAACAAATATAAATTTAAATATAGGAACCGTTTTACTCAAGCGATAGGGATGCCGTTATACCCATTTGCTAAATGTGGTGATGGTTTACTTCATGAGGAAAACAAGATTTTTAACTACGCTTAATAGCTGCATTGGACCGTATCTCAATCAACGGTAGTGAGGTCATTGGAGCCACTTTTAAAGTACGAGTGTGGTTTTCGATAACAAAAGCAAGATTTTTTTTTTGCGATTTAAAACTGATTGATGCTACATAGTAACTGTAAGGATGCTGTTGAGGCCGCTCACAAAGTGTGAAAGTGTTTTTGTTTTTGGGAAGTCATTACTTCTCAATAACGCTTGAGAATTGGTTTGAATTGATATAAATCTCAACAGTAAGGATGCTTCTGTGACTTCTCACAAAATGTCATGGAGGAGATTCACCACAAAAGTAATTGCACGTGATGATGCTCAAATGAGCGTGATGGTGGCAGGTAGGTATTCCGAAACGCATGGTGATCTCCTAATTATGCATGGGAACCGTTTTGGACCTATCTGAACAGCAACAGCAGCACTCTTTTCTCGTTGCTACGGGGTAGCTCTTGATGACATGTAACGCAAGGTCAGCAGCGACTGAAAGTCTGCACCAACTTCTGGTACCAAAAAGAGACAAAAACGATGATGGTTACGAATTCTTGAATCATGAATCTATTATGAACTAGGTTACAGTCTGTCTGTAGAGAAACAGTTTTGCGGAATTTAAAATGGCGTTACATTATAAGATAACATTGCTAAAACCCCATCCAGCTCATATGCGGCTACCTTCCTAGCGCTCAGTTTACAAACGATATTTTGAACCTCGTATCTCTTTTACTTTTTACTCCTATTAAAGGTTTTATTTCGACTTCATGAAACCATGTCAAATACATTTGCCGGAAAATGCCGCTCTAGACTTCCACATTATCTTATATCATGGTTAGTTGAAAAACGCACTTCACACAATTAGCAGTTATGAAATTAATGTAAACGTGGAAAAACACAAGCACCAAACCTCAAATGTAATTTATCGAATAAATTTGCTTTAATTTTATTTTTGTTGTTGTAAACTCACTTTGTTTCCGAGCCACATTAATTTTCGGCTCTTATCGTGCCAATATTCACCAAAAAATGTTATGCGCATATGATTTGGAGCATGATGCGCTATAAAAACTCAATATGTTTTTGATGTTTTACTATCAAACAACAGTTGCCGGCAACACTAGAACTTTTTTCCTAGATAATTTTTACTGCTAAAGGAATCAGAAGAGCAGAGAGTCGAGCAAAGCAGAACAAAAAACCAACCACGTTATCACAGTGAAGTTTGACAGCTGTTACCATTTGGCCGTATGCTGGTTTCCTTGGCAGCCGTCAGGTTTTATGAAGGTTCTCAAGTGGTTATAACATCTTTTACTAGAACATTTTTAAAATCTTGATGGATTATAAGACCAATAACCGTCTATAGAGCGGGCCACTTTGTACAGATTTCAGCTTTAAAAAAGCATAGAGGAGGTGTTGGTAGTCAAAACAGTTTTAAAGTAGCTTTATCAACAAAGCCGGCCAGATTCCTGTGCGGCTGGAATAAAACAAAAATTATTACTTGGGATATTTCGTTATGTTGTATGATGATGACTAATATTTGAGTTTTTTTTTTGGCATATCAAAATGTAAGAAAATGAAGTAGATTTCTTTGAGAAAGACATCAATCCTTCCAATTGTCTACTTGTGTTTGTGTTTGTTTTCAATACAGTCCTTAGTCATCAACAGCTTAAGCTTCTGATATATGTTTTAATGAACTTCCAATGAACTTACTTCTGGACTTCATTCGGACCATCTTGTGACTTATCTCCAGATCTACCATTTCTTGATAATTCATTTCGATCTTTTTATAAACTTTTTTCCGATCGTCTTGGGAACTGGCTGCATAACTATCTTTGGTTTGCTGCTGGATCTAAATGTTAATTTTCTTTAGATTTTTCATCAGACTTTTGTAACGACTCTTTCCTATGAGATTGCCTTGCAATGTTCTGATAAATTTCTATAAGATCTTAAACAGATTTTCTTAGAAAGTTTTTTTACAGAATTTCTAGTAATATGCGTTACATATTAGTATGCTTGCATTTTTACCATTATCCGTTTTATTTAGTTCTTTCATTCTCGACTTCTTTCAGAGGTTTAACGTTTTAAACACAATGATGAGCTACACTGCAAGCATAATGAAATAAGGAATAAGCTAATGAAAATCTAGCGTGTTACGCTTCAGGTAATGACTGGTTCATCGTTTGGTAGAGGCAACAATGAATAGAGATTTGTTGATAATTTGTTAGATCATTCCATATGGCGAACCAGCCCAGGTGGCTGAAAGCCACTCTAATAAAGAAACAAAAAAAAGATCATTTCATATTTTACGTTGATTTGACAGCACGTAGTGTTTTTTGTGTACATTATTCCCAGGTGTATGGTACACACATTTAATGAATAGTCATTAGTTGGAGTCTTCATGTATCTGAAAGCTGTTTCAGTTTCGAAATATGGTTAAACTGAAATCCTGCAAAAAAAATTCTAACCTTGAACACTTTCACAACCACAACTAAATTTTCTTATACTTCAAGGCTAGTTATGCGAACTGTACTCTCCCTAAAATTCTTCCAAAATCCTAAGTAGCATTCGCCAGAAGTCCTGAGCAAATTTCGATCAGTTTCAATCGAATACGATTAACTTTTAGTCCTGAGAAACCCTTACCATAATGAGATTTAAAGAAAAAAGAAAAAAAAGAAGAGTGATTTATTCGAAATACCACGAATGATTTGTTCATAATCTTGATAGCAATTGAGCCACAATATTGTAAAAGATCGCCTTACCCAAGTAACAATTTTAGTTTTATTCCAGCCGTTCAGCACTACTTCTGGTTTTGTTGATAAAACTACATTGAAAACTATTTTTTCTTCAAAGTGGCTTCAAAGTTGTGGAAACAAGTATTAAAACCATCATAGGATCAGAAAGAAGGAAAACCTCAAACACATGTATGACAAATAAATTAGGCGACTAAAAGAACCTAGAAGTGCTTCAAACGAACACCTTCATGACAGAACTAGTTAAATCACACTGTTATAGATCTACAGCATGACACATGAAAACTGAAACAGGAATAATTATGTTTTTGGTGCTACTTGGCTTGTTGCTAGAAAAAACAGATGACTGATGTGCTTTAAGCTTTATTTATCATCCAAAAGTTCGGAGAAGAGCATACTGTGAACGATCTGCCAAGATCCAGAACCAACACGGGGCCCTATCAACCCGCAAAAGGAGAAGAAATGTGTTGAGCTTCTGTTACCCGAAAAATCGAGCTCAGTCCGACAGGTTGTCAAGAAACTGGGAGTATCCGTTGGAATTGTCCAGAAGCGTCAAAAGGAGAAATAATATCAGTACATACCAGAAGCAAAAAAGTTTAATTTAATGTTAAGAAAGCATCCCAATCGTTGGATTTTGATGGATGACGAAACATATTTCAAACTGGACACAACTCATGCGCCAAAAAATGTTTGCTATTTTTAACCACTGTGACCATCAACGGTGGCGTTTATCGTCTCTCTTTCTTAGCGTTTCAAGCTTATTGCTTTCGCAATAAGCTTAATGCTTGCTCTCAACTTATCGTTGTAGATGCACTTCAACATTTATCAATTGAGAGCTTTCGATGCCAGATACCATTTTTGCATTAGTATGATTGTGTGGCAAGTACACTCATACCCGATGCCTAGGTAGTCGAGAAATTTTCCTTGACACACAATTCCTAGACCAGACCGGGAATCGAACCCAGTCACCTCCAGCATGGTGTTGCTTTGTACACACAGAGTTTTAATTACCGAAGTCGGAAACATTGAAACTTTGTTATGTCCCGTAAAACGTTTATTTTCAGAAAATTCGGTACTCGTTTTTCGGGGTTCTCCAAACAAGTGTATTTTTTTTTATGGAAAGCTGATTGTTCAGTAATAGAGGAGTTTTACGGTGCAAAATCTCTAAAAAAAACTGGCCGGGAAGCCGTGATTAAGGGCAAACATACTTTTGCATATAAAAACTAATAAACGATACATTAAAAACTTAAAATCGTTCCACAAAAAACGCTTTCATGACCCATAAAACTCTGGTCAATATCCATAATAAAATGTTTATGATCCATAAAATTTATCAATGTGATCCATAATATATACAAAATTTAGCAATAAAATGTCAAAAATGTACCGCTATATATCTAGGGTATGATCCGTGAAATTGTACGGATTATCCATAAACATATAGCAAATGTTCCATAAAAGGTTCAATATCAATCCTTAAAGTTGTAAAATTGATCCACAGAATGTAACATTTGTGCACTAAAATACGTACACATGATTCGTAAATTATTGAAAATGTTCCATAAATAAATTGTCTATGATCCATATAACAATGAATAATAATCTATAAACTCATATAAATGAACCCTAGCAAATTATTTTTATAGAAAATTTTCTCAACTACAATTTTTCCACACATTGGTTTTCAGAAGAAAAAAAATAATCAAACAGCTCCTCAGTTAGACACACTATATTGTACAATGTGACATAATAGCCACGATTTGTTATGCTGTACTCCAAGTACTAGAAATATCAATGTTGCCTGCTGAGCAGTTGAGGATTGAAGAACTAAGGAAGTAGAAAGCGGTCGATGTTTCCGATATCGTCTTCAAGTTAACGACTGATTCAAGCATTTGCCCGGTATAATGCAAACGGAGGATGTTTTTTTGTAGTTAGGTCCGACGAGCGATAGCGAGTTGGACGGCAAGCGTTTGCCCGGCATAATTTTATTAAAAAAATCTTAAATAGCAGTTTGATCAAGCCTTAAATTTGACATGTAGAGTAACTGTCCCCATATTAATCTCATTGTTCCTTTATTCATCCTACGATGAATCAAACAATTGGGCAGTTGAAGGATCGCTTTCGTTTTCTAATAATGTTTGCTTACTCTTAATAACAACAACAAACATTACTAACTAATCCTGTCACCTGTTCATTGTTTAATTTCAAGTAGGATGAATTGCAAAGTGATGAGATTAATATAGGAAAATCTTCCTAGTTCTTTACATGCAAGAGTTCTCTTTAACAATTTTTTTGGGAAACATGTCGCAGTTGCGGTCGTAAAAAACATGAAATCGCGAAAGTAAATCAGCTCTCTGAAAAATTGAAATTCTTCTAAAAACAATCCTTCTCAGCTAAAGAAACGGACATGTTAATAGATATGAGTAGTAGCGCAGTCAAGGATCGATTTCTGTAGCCAAAATTAAAAACAATATAAACCCAACATTGTAATAATTCTGGCACAATTTATGGATCCTACATATTATTTTAAATGTCCAAAGTTTCCATTCCTATGGGTCATATTTAGAAGCTTGTGGTTAATTTTTCAAAACTATCATGGATCATTGACGATTGGATCAATAATTTATTGATCATGTGTATATATTTAATTTCACAAAGGTTACATTCTAAGGATCAATTTTACAACTTTAAAGAATGATATTGAACCTTTTATGGAACATTTGCTATATGTTTAAGGGTAATCCGTACAATTCTATTGATCATACCCTAGATATATAACGGTACTTTTTTGACATTTTATTGCTAAATTTTATATAAATTATTATGGATATTGACCAGAGTTTAATGGGTCATGAATACGTTTTTTATGGAATGAATTTCAATTTTTAATGGATCATTTCTTCAGTTTAAAGGTGCAAACTTAGGGCTGCCGTTTTGGGCTGATTTGGCGTCAGTCCACTACGCCAACACCAATGATGTCTATACAGGTGGAGCAGAAGTGGTTAAGTTGTATTAGTGTAATGCAAAATACTGTCATTGTGTTCGTGAGATGATGCACAGCCTGCTTTTTGTAAACATGCGTGACGTAGATCTCCAAAAATCAACGCTTCACAAGAGCAACAAATTACAAGGTGGAATGTTTATTTTCAGTAATTGGTATAGTTTATAAAAGGTTTTGGCTGAAAAATGCCATTTTTTGCATTACAAGGATGCGTAAAAAAAACTAAACTAGCTTTGTTATCATTCGCTTGTTTTTGGAGTTTTACGTCACCATCCGAAGTCATAGATTGTTTACACATTTTTCAATACTAATACCTTGCTCTTCGCCACCTGTGTAAACCTCATTGCGCCAACGCCACAGTACAATGGATGCAAGAAAATGGAGTAGATTTCGTTGATAAAGGCATCAATCCTCCCCATTGTCCCCAACTTCGTCCAACTGAACACTACTGCGCTATCGTCAAGCGCAGCTTCAAGAAGAGTGGTGAGGTGTGAAAATCAAAAGAATTCATAAAAAATGTGTACCCTGGGATTCCATAAAATGCGCTAAAACTACTGTCCGTAATCTCATGAGTGGAGTCAAATCCAAACTCATTCAATTCTGGAAATAAAGTTGCTTTTATTGAATGCATTTTTGAATCGCGTTATCTCATTGGAAATGTTGATTAAAACAAGATATTTACGGAAAATATGCATAAAAAAAACGCAATAAACTGTTCAATAACTTCAAGAAATTTTTAAATCAAGCCATAATGTTCTTTTGAACAACAGCAAATTTATTTTACTTCATTTTCGTAAAAAAGGATTTAAAATTGGAGTACTGGATCCAAAGATCTTGACATTTTAGCAAATGTACTCTTGTCCAAAACCAAAAAAAAAAATAAAAAATCAAAATTTATATATACCTTAAACAACTGCTCTACTTTATTTTTTTCTGACCACGGCATTAAATCATGCGCTTGATTTGCCACCTGAGAATCACCTGAGAAATTTGGCAGTTTATGAAAACACATATTCAAACCATTCTGGTTTATTCTTTCGATTTGCGACCTCACGCGCAACTGTCAATAGATCAAATTATTGGTTGACACCGGAAAGAACTTCTGCATGAATGACTAACAGATCTACCATATCGACTCAAAATAGAATTTAAAAATTCAATAGAATGTTTACAGAATGCACTAACGCTCGATTCAAAGCAAATCTGGACGCACGGTTTAATACACCACCGCGTCCCTCTGGTGGTTGGAACAGAAAGCTTTTGACAGGAATTTGACAAGAAATTGGTGACAAGTTTTTCTCTATTGATCGACGCATCTCGAAATTATGGATCATCGAACTTTAGAAAAGATTATCAATTGTGCACAAACATGGTTGTAAAAAAAGGTGTTGAGGTACGTGAAAGACAACTCAGGTGTCTTGACGTGAGTTGGCAAAGAAATACGATTCCCACTTTTTCACCGTGTGTAACATCCTTTCAAGAGACGGAGTGTCTTTTTGTGCCAGAAAACATCCGAATCGCTCCCTGAAACAAATTTTAGTGGCCAAAAAGCGAGCACGATTACTATACGAACGAGTTTTGACGAAATTTGGTGGCTGTTTTATAATGGATGACGAAACATGTGTCAAAATGGATTAAAAACAAATCCCTGGACGAAAATGTCCCTTCCAGGTATAAATCTTTTTTCGCTGATAAGTTTGCTCGGAAACTAATGGTTTGGCACGGAATCTGCAGTTGTGGCCTTAAAACTAAGGTGTTCATCACATCTCGCACAAGAACGTCGAAGATCTACATCAAAGAGTGTCTGAAAAAGCGGATTACACCCTTCATTCGGCAACACAAGACCAACGTTATGTTTTGGCCGGATCTAGCCAGCTGCCACTACTCTGGTATGCTGCAAACAATGTTAATATCGTCGCCGAAGAGATTAATCCTCCGAATTGTTCAGACCGATCGAAAAATATTGGGCAATTGTCAAGCGAAAACTTCGAGGATGCGGTAAAGAAGTGACAAATCCACAACAAATGCGTTTAAAGTGGAATTAGTTCGCCGGTTCAGTGTCACCAGCGACTGTGCAGATCATGATGGCATCGATCACAAGTAAAGTGCGACAGTTCGTTCGAAACGGTGAAATGTAATAATTTGTTATAATTCGTTTGAAAGCTGAATAAATATCCTTTTGTTTGACGTTTTGATCGTGCGTGTATGTTGTTAAATGTTAAATGTTTAATGTTTAATTTTTGTGTTATGATCACTTGAATGCGTCCAAATTTACTTTGAATCGGGCTTTATTAGCGACCGTGATCACTACTGTTAGTTTAGTTTAGGATAGTTTTGTGTTAAGTGAGGAAGGTTATTTTTAGATCATAGATACACTGTGCTATGTGATTCGATCAATGGAAGAAAATGCAATGGACTACTTATTTAAATTTTAAATCTAGGGGTGATAGTGGCAATCGAGAAATGGCAAGAAAGGGGAAGGGCATGTGATTGAATTTCCGACCAATTGCTCAGTAATCAGAACGGGTAGCCACCAGGGTTGCCACATTACTTTGCGTTCACATCTTTGATCATTGCATAAAAAAACGTTTTTTATCTGTATTTAACTTCTGAAAATCTTGGCAAAAACCTTTGTTTCAAAGTTTGTGTTGTAAAAGCAGAATGGAAACTTTTCATTGCTATAACTGCTTTATGTTGATGCATTTAGTTTGATTAGTCGATACAAAACGCTCTTTTCAATAGGGTTTAAGTGCAATTATCGGTTTCCCTACATCACACTACAGCAACACGGATCTTTCATGTTCTTGGGGGAAATCGATCATTTTACTTAAGCCCTTCTGGCAGGCCAGTATTGAAAAGATAATGAATCATGAGGTGTTTGTTTTGATAACTTAAAGTTAGGTGAACAAAATTGGAACGGGTTGTCAATTCCATCATTGTTATGATGTGTGTACATAAATTTGTTGAATTTAGATTTTAGTTGTGATGTTAATGATGGCCGATCAACTACTTCTTTCCCTTTCATGTAAAACTTGAATCGTAAGATGGCATCCATGGTGTCCGTACTCACGCGGCTCCAAATTTCGGTCCTATTCAGATTGTATTGCGAGAAAACTTCCTCAACCACTATCGAAGAATGCCGAGTTAGTAGAAAGTTCGGAATGAACTTTCTTTGATATCATTGGAGATGATTGCCGTTCTCAGCTAGCGAAACTAATTTTCGATGGCCTGTTGCTCACCACTTTTAAAGATGTTCAGATGTTTTCAGTAATCGAGTTGAACTCCTTCAAAGTGTTCAACTTCTTGGGATCAATTCTCGATGCATAATCGTTTATCATCCTCACAAATATATGCAAGGAGAACTATTAGCGAGACTTCAGCTGATTGCTCATGTTCGGGGATTCTGGAACTTCTGACTGGAAGATACGGTTTGCTTTGTTGATAAGGAACAATATGTAGCTCAAGAAGTGAAGACGTGGCTGCGCCATTGGGTCAATAAGATGACAGATAATACGCCTTACGGTTTGATTGTTGTCGCAGTTGGATTGGAACGAGAAAAACCACACGAACTCCGAAAACGTTCCAAATTGACAACTGAATCCAACGATAGCCATCTGGTGGCAGATGGATGCCGAACTTTCAAAGGCTTCAATTCCAAGACACTTTGTATCATCTTTACGAACGCGCTTCTTGCACAAAGAGCCTGAAAATACTTTGAAATTGGAAGAACAGTATTTTTATAGAAAGCCCTACAGGAAATTCTGTCGAAATTTTTGGAGCAATATCTTGAGAAACGTTGAAGTAAACTATTCTTCGAATACTTGGAGAATTCATTGCAGTGATTTCTGGATACCCAACTGATAAAATCCTAGCAGAAATTCTATAGAAAATTTTAAAAATATTTCTGCAAAAACTCCTTGCGGATTTTTTAATGTGGGGAATTGAATATATGAGGTATTATGAAATTCATCCCGAAAATTCTGAGATTTCTCCAACATCTCAAGATTTCAGGAATAACTTTAAAGTTTTTGTGTAGTTCTTTCACGTGTCCTCCAGGGATTCACTTATTATTACAAAACTTAACATGTTCAGGAATTGCTCCAAAAAAATTTCAGCCCAAGAAAGCTTTGAAAAATTTCCTATTAAATACCAAAAGAAACTACTGAATGAATGCCTAGTGGAATTATTATTTTATCATTTTATTATAGAAAGACCATGCGTTTCGTAGCTGCTACTCCGTTACCAATCATAACTAGTGTAATTGCACAGAGAATCACATAGAAAGAGCTTGGGAGTAGCTTCTACATCTTCAATGTACAAGTTCACTAGTTCATTCTATTTATAGATCAGTGCCTGCCACGTCCTCACGGTCTTTGGGGAGGGGGGAAGGATGGTAAGTTTGACAATCGTTGGTTAGAGACCGTGTTTACCTCTGCGTCTCTACAATTGTCAAGGGAAGGATAGAGTTGTGTTAGTGAGGCAGGTTATTTATAGATCATGGATGAACTGTGATAAGTTATACGGTCAATGAAAGGCGCAGTAGACTGCTTTTTTACTTTTTAAATCTAGTGGTGATAGAAAAAGGCAAGTGACAAATAGCAAGGAAGGGGTCGGGCCTGGGATTGAACTCCCGACCATCGGCTAAGTGAGCAGAACGGGTAACCACACCTCTAGAAACTGAAGAAAAAATTCCTCAAGAAATGTTTGAGAGCTTTTCGCAGAATCTTTTAATATTTTCTTAAAAAGTTATTTCAGAAAATTTCTGGAGAAATAATACGGGAGGACACGCACAAACTGATTTTCAGACTACTATCTATCTAGTATCAGTGTCAATTGTTTTGTTTTTGCCTCATGGGCCTAAAACACAGCACACTGAAAGTAGAATTGGTCAAAAGTTGGATCCAACACTGAAAATAATCCACACATATTTATCCATGTAAAATTCCATATAATATTATTATGTTCACACACAAACAGAACCTTTTGAAAAACTTCAATGTAGTTTATGCAGCAAATGAAAAGCATGTGTGGCCCCGCAAAGTGGTTATTTGTATACATAGAAACTATGTGTGGTTACAAATAGGTATCATTTGTTATTTGTAGTGCAACAATTTATGTGTAGGACACATAGATATTAGCATTGCTCTCCAATCAGTATAAAATGCACTCATTTGTCAAATTTTAGGACTGCGAGTGGACACACAATTGCGGAACATCTTAAAAATCTTGGTTAATCACAAAAATCTGTAATCTTTCAAAACAGGTATCTGAATGAAACCAAGGAAAACAATCTGTGTTAATCAAGATAAATCTGTGCAAATGGCAACCCTGGTTGCCACTGAGCTACCCCCACAGTTTGAAAAAAAAACATCTAATTCAATAAAAGGAACGCTAAATTTGACAGACATTACTGGGATATTTCGTGAAAAATTGAAGCTGTATATCGCCTAAATCGCGTCTATTGTATGAAAGATTTCCAACAACGTTGTATGGCGTATGAAAGTTATCAAACAATCTCGTTGTTTACGCTTGCTTTGGTTTGGATTCAAACGAGGGGAAATTTTACGCGCTTGTTAAAATTCATTATTTTTTTCTGTGCAGCCGCGTTTTAAAGTCCGTGACCTGTCTTAGACTTCAAACTTCGTTGTATACACACTGAGATTACAGAAATCTGTGAAAATTTACCGAATTCTCAAAAGCTGAGGGTTCGATAATCCGTTTAACGAATTTCGGTGAAATTTTACAGTTATTCGATCTGTAAAAAATTCACCGGATTTCGGTAAAATTTAACCAAAATCAGTTAAATCGGATTACCGACTGTTCAGCTGTTGAGAATTCGATAAAATTTTACAGATTTCTGTAAAAAATCTGATTTTGTAGCCACACTTTAAGACACTATTTATTAGGGCACATTTGAAAGCAATTCTTCTGATCGATTGACTTCGGATATGCAGCCAAATTTAAAACGTTTCGTTCAACTAAGTTCTCGCTGTATGCCACTAGATGACTCTAGCAGTAAAAGCTGGTCGATTTTGACATATCCGAAACGTCATGGACCATAGAGCGCTTTGACACATTAGTGATGTTGTTTTTGCATTACTCACTTCTGGTTGAGTGAAAATTTCTAATTTTGTGCCAAACAATCATCATTTGCGGGAAGTATTGATTTTCTTCTTTCATTTGATGAAAACGTCAGCTTTTCTCTCCCGCTTGGGTTGCTGTTATGTATCCATTTTTGATCACCCTTTGTTTGCCGCTGAGGCCGAAACACCGACGTTAAACGTTTCTTGTCTTCAAATCATAAGGAATCCTAGTTCCTCGCTTCTGAATCATTTCCAACGCATGCAACCGATTGGAAATGGCTTGACGGGTAACTCCTAATGCTCAAGCAAGCTCTTCTTGCATTTTGCCCGAATCCGCATCGAACAATGCCTCCAATTCAGCATCTTCGAAGGTTTTGGACCATGTTGGCGGTCATCAATATCGAAATCCCGGTCTTTGAAGCGATGGAACTAATCACGGCGCAGCTAATACTTCACTTATGATAAATTAATTTTTCATCTAAAATTTGGTTGCCTTTCACAGTTTTTCACATGCTGTTCAAATGATTCGAACGCCGAATAAGAAAGCGGGTGCCGATAATAGTAGTCCTCACTTGAGAAGTTGAACGGTTTGTGAAAACACTTTCAAGCCGTTCTGGAAAATTTCTGTCAATTGTAATAGGTAGAGGATCACGGAGCAAATAAATGTAAACAAATAAAAACTTCAAATGTATGCACGACGCTGCAGAAATACTCATTGAAGGGTGGACTCTGCTTAGTTGGTCTAAAATAGGCTTTGTGACAGTTGCAAAGCTTTCAAAGTCAAAATTTCCATTCACACAACATTTCACCGAGTTAGTTTCCAAAATCCATTCGACCGTCAAGTCAAGTCACCGTCGTCATTATCGAAAGAAAACACTGATTAAATTCCACGCTGCAACCCTACCCCTGCTCTTGACCCCTCCCCCCATTCCCCGCTGTTTCAACAGCCAGCAAATTGCATTAAACCGATCCCATATGCTTCCAATTACTTTCCACCGTCACAGTTCGACACAACGGCGACGTTTCGTTCTCAAGTGCAAGTCAAGACACAACATCCAAGACAACAGACAGAAGCAAAAGAAGAAGTGGAAGTCAAGGATTCGACGAGGCGAACGGCGAAAAAAAAATCAATCAATGCAATCCCCTAGTCGCGGGATTGGGGAGGGGTGTTCGCTTATCACACCAAACGGTCGTCGGCGGTGGTTTCGAATTAATGAGGACTGATTTCCAGACAGATCCTCCGTGCCTCGTTCGGTTCGTTGGAATTTCTTGGCACCGAAAAAAAAAAACGCACACAAAGTAGATCAACAGGAGTTCCGGACCACGAGGCGAGGGGTGGCTGCTCATTCGAAATTCAAACATATGTTTCTTCACGCGAACATTGTCCGAACCGAGTTTGGCGGATTGTGTGTCTCTTGTCTACGACGGAGCCCGAGCCGGAGACGACGTCTTCTGCTACTGCTGCCGCCGCCGTCGAGTGCACATATACAAAAGGGAGGCGCACGGAGGATGCACCGCGCCCTGCTGCTGCAACTGCACTCTCCGTGATTATGCATTAAAATGTGCATAGGTATATCACTGCATATCTCGCGCATAACACTTCTTCACCCCTCGCGCGTTTCAGTTTCAGTTTCACACTTGGTCGTCGTCAGTCGACCAATTTTCTTAATCTTCAAGGTTTTCCGGCTCACAACAATGGGCTGGCTGGCTTCCCATATTTCTCTGTTCTCTTCTCCGGAGTCCGGTCCAACCGGTTCCGTCTTTCGGCTGTTTTTTAATTTTGGGGTCACACGTACAAAAGTGCGTAGGCGTTAACGATCGGTTCTTCTCGAGATAATTGGCTTCCCGAATAGAGACACTTGCTTGCTTCACTTACCACTTTTCATTGGGGAGATGCTTTCGGTTTCAGTCGGCTGGGACTTTGCTGTTGCTAGGCCCCCACTGGGTCAGCATACAACCGGCACGGCACACGTACCAACGCACATTACACAAACACCCCGACGCAGGAGCTGCGCGCGGCTTCTTCACAATCACGCACACGCACGAACACTCAAAATCACACTCCGCTCTCTCTCACACACCTGTATCGCTCCTCTGAAAGCTGCGCCGCTCAGGCTTTAAGAACCGAGACTTAACCGAAAAACTACTGAGATCAACTGAACTTGATGTGTTTTGTCATTCACACGCACTCACTCAGCGCGCCGTCGTTTGATGGGCTTCTTTCTCTTTTTCCCCGCGCGGATGACGGTGAATGACACTCCTGCTTCTGTCACTCTGTCGTCGTGGAGGACTCTTCTTCGCGAACACATTCGATCACTGAAACACGGGAGTTGGGACTGAATGTACGGAAACTGAACAAAACCCTTTTTTCTGTTTGCGGCCCGAGTTTGGTCAACTCAAAGATTGGAAAATTTGTCTCACTTTTTGACTTTTGAGGTTTTTGAGGTTTTGAGGTTGGTTTTCAGGGGGAGAAAATCACGCTTCTAATCCCCGCGATTCCACTGTTGGACGAGGAACATTTGCACAGCTCGGCGAAGACTACAGTTGGCAGAACAATGCGCGAGAGCTTTCGGTCCCCGGTCACTGCGATTCACACTCACCAGCTTTTCTTTCCTCTTTTTTTCTTTTCTTTTTTTTTATTGAATCACACTCAGATTCTTCTGCACTTCACTGGACTAGGATTTTTTCATCTCTCTGTTTCGCTTTCTTCCAATTTGGAACTTTCCACACAGCGCAGTCTTCGCCTTCGGCTTCGTGTCTTCGCCTTCAGAGGGTGGCTTAGCTATATGCACGATTCCTTCCGCCTTTCCGGGACCGCTCTTTCTTTTTCGGGGTGATTTTTCCTTAATTAATTTTTCCCTTTCTTCTTAGCACAAATTGACACAACCAAATATCCTCCAACGAAAGTACCGGACGATGAGCAAAGGCAAAAAAAATTATATATATTTCTATGAAGAACGAACACTCGCGCGCGCGGAAACTCTCTTCTTCGCTTCGCCCGCTTCCTGTTTAGTGTGTAGTTTTAGTGTGTTGCGGTGTTATTGGCGGTGCTGCGCGGCGCTAATGAAGGAAAACGGAACGACGGAACAACAAAAGAGATTTTCGGCTCTACTCGGACGCTCACACTCGGGTCGACTCGGGCCGCGTCCGAAATTGCGTTCCGGTGCATATCGGAGCAGTGCGTTTATGCGACTAAAGGGAAAATTTCGATGATGAATATTACACAGCTGCAACGGCGCACTCTTCCATCGTCGTCGTCGTCGTCGTCGTTGTTCCCAGAATGTGCACCCGGAGTGAGTGTGCCGCGGGAGCGTGCGAGAGCGAGAGAGCGCGAGCACCGTGCATTGGTATTGGTACCGACTACAACAGCACACCCCAACGGAAACCCGGCGTGCCTTCTTCCCAAGCCACTCCAAGACAAGTGCATCATCATCTGTCCCCGGTCCGGTGGAGGAAGACCGAAAAAGTGCCTGCCAGAATTCGGCACACCGAGCTCCGAATCCGGCGGTGGTGGAATTGCACTCACCAACACTCACTCACAATCACCATCCGACCCTCCCTGTCCCCCCACAACACACAGCAGCAGCGTTAGTGTCTGTGAGTCGAAAAAAATTCAATTTTTTCCAGCACTGTACGCGCGCAAGTGTGCGCGGTGGGCCGAAAATTTTTCGGAGCGCACTTTTTTCGCCTGCCCAAAGGCTCCCTGGTGTGAGGTTTCTCCTCGTCCACACCACCAAACCGAAAACCCCGACCGACTACTGCAAGCGCATGCGAATGGAGTGCAGTTTTTTTTTTGTTTGTCGATGCAACGCGAGCTAGAGTGAGACGCCGAACCCCTTAAAAAAGGCTCTCACACCAAACACCAGGGCGCACACTTGCACCGATTGCATCGGTGCAAGTGTGCGAAGTGGTGAGAGAATGAGACCACCCGACCCCAACCCGACGACAGAGCGGGACGACCAGCCGAACACCCCCTCGGCTCACATCACGATGCCAGCGTGTGCGCATCGATGCCCATGTAGTGGTGAGTTACCCACCCGGTTTTTCCACCCGTGGAGCGCCCGGCCACCACTGGCGCACGGCGAGAAAAAATTTAATCAGTTTTTATTACCCCCTCTCGTGTCGACCAACCCCTTTTCCTGACCAGCAATCCAACTCACCCATCAGACGAATTATGATTACGCGTAATAAAACATCATTCCTTTCTTTGTCGTCGTCATCGTCGTCGCCGAGAAACGCATTTCTGCGCTCCCTCCGCTGAATCCGCAACCGAGCGCGAATTTTTCTTTGTTCTGGCGTTCGTTTTGCCGTTCTGCCTGCCCGCTGCTCGCCTGATGATGGACAAAACATCTTCGTTTTCGTCGGATGATGATGATGACGATGATGACGATCGTGATGACCGTGATGATGACGATGATGATGCGTGTGTTGAATCGGTCGGATGGGGCACATGGCATGATGCAATCTCCTCCGTTGTTTGTTGTTCCGTCCTCTTCCTCGACCCGCTTGCCGAGGCGAGGCTTGCTTTGATGGTGGTGGCTTGTTTAGAGCGATGCGAGCGAGATTAGAAATGGCCACTTGTTCATCTTTTTCGTCGGTGCCTTGGCTCTCTAAACACGTTTTCGTTGCGAGAGCTGGAGTCGGTCGGGGATGGACGGCGAGCGAGGCAGCATGTGCGAGAAGCGCGCGCCGTCCTGGTCGTTGGGCTGATGGTGGTGGTGGTGGTGGAGTGCGCTTGGTTCCAGGCATTCGATTTTTGTTTTCGGGGATGGTGGTGCCGGGGTGAGTCAGAGCAGAGCTGGCTGCAGAAACAGAAAGAGAGAGCCGGACGATCGCTTTGATAGGCGTTCTAATTTTTGGTTTTGGGGTGGTGGACGGGCGCAGTAGTGGCAGGTTTTTCGGAGATTAGAACGCGAGAAAAGAAACGTGCTTTGATTCAGGGGCAAACGTAGCTTGCTCAGGAAATATATATTTTTTTGCCACGCTGCATTCTCCCGTTTACTATCGAACATACTTTCTCGGTGATCGATTCTCATTGCGAAATGATTTCAACTGCCGTTTATGCGATGGTTGCAGTATGAAATTTATCTCTCTTGAATTCTCCCATACTTGCTGTTCAGATATTTCAGGAATCCAATCATTTAATAACCAAGATTTTATAGCGACAGAGATCTAGTCAAAGACCTTTATCTTTACATTTGTGGTATTCTTTGTGACTTTCGGAGGCGGTTTTACTAGTCATCATTAGGGAAGTCAGTTTGAGAATGAATACGTTGGCAGACAGACGTTGGCGTGGATGCAAACGAATGCAGACTCAATGAAGTGACAATTCACAATGCATGACATCAGGGATGCCATTTTTTCAAATGTCTGATAAAAATTTGAAAATGTCTGGGGAATGTATATAAAAAGTCTGTAATTTTTCTTTCAAAATTAGATTCTTTTTCAAACGAAAAGACGTAATGTGAAAGAGCGCGTTATGTTATTTCTTGCTATATATGTGATTTTATGTAAACGTTTCTGCATCTATTTTTGGGTTGTAATGCAACCTTTACACTATTGCATCACATTTTTAAAGTAGACACTGAAGCTTGAAGCATCTGCATGACACAATTTTCTTCACCGTTTTTCTCCTGTGTATCGTTCTCTTTTCGAGTTTTGTATTTTAAAATCAAATTTTAGTTTTCATATGATAAGTCTCAACAGACTTTTTTTCTGTTCAATCAGTGAGAACCATTGAATTGCTAAATGTAAGAACAGAGTCAATTTTTCGTTACTTAAACTTTAAAGTTTAATTCTAGATTTTTATCTTTATGACATTGCGTGAAAAACACACTAGCAATGACACCAAAAAGGATATTTTTTGTAGACGATGTCGAGGGATCTCTCATCTTAGATTTGATGGATTCGTAGCTTCATAGTTTGAGCCACTTCTTACAGGGAAGCGAGAGGTCTCCCTTAATTGGCGAATGCCTTTTCTTTCGGCCCCGCAAAACTCCCTCCATATGTACCTACGCTGGCCGGTTCTAGTAGTTTTTCGAATCTATACATTTATTTTTATATACATAAGGGGCATGAACACGGAAATTATTGTCGCGACACATCTCAGTCAGGGCATAACTTTTTTTCCATTAAAAAATTCAACCAAATTTTGGCACACTTTCTCATTGATGTGTATTGCTTTACATGCCGTCAAACTCGAATCGTGTTTTTCGATTCAACGAAAATGGAGGGAACCAACGCGAGTCGAGAGAACAAATTCTTTCCAAACACCTGGCGTTTCCTGACCTGTCGCACCGGCAGTTGGGAACAATGTTGAACATTCACCAATTCAACCGTCTCCAGAGTGTTGAAGGGGTTCCAGGAGCGGTTGACGTTGGATCACGGCAAAGGAGCTGGAAGAAAACCGGGACCGGAGAACAAAAAGACGGAGGGAAAGGTGGATGATGATTAAAGCAAATCCCAACGTCTCAAGCCGTGATTTGGCTAAAAAGATCGGCATGTCGCAGAGCTACGTCCAGAATGCAAAGAAGAAAGCTGACTACATACATACAAGGTACAGAACTTCCCAAACCACGATGAGGGGCAACAATCGATTGCCAAAACTTGGCACGGAAGTTCTCATGAGAAGATGCTGACAAAATATGGCTGCTGTGTGATGGACGACGAAACGTTTATAAAAGCCGATTTTAAGCAAACTCCGGGGTTGGAGTTTTCGCCGGCAAGAGCAAGTTCTATGTGGACGACAAATTTAAGCAGAAGAAAAATGTCGAAGTTCGCCTCCAAATATCTCATTTGGCAGGCCATCTGCTCTTGCGGACTGAGGAGTGAGCCTTTCGTGACAAAGGGCACAGTAAATGGCGAGATCTACAAATCTGAGTGCCTCGAGAAGCGCCCTTTGCCGTTCTTGCAGCAGCACGACGAAGCTCCGCATATTTTGGCCAGATTTGCATCATGCCACTATTCTAAAAGTGTCCTGGAGTGGTATGAGGCCAATCCTGTCCATTTTGTTCCAAAGGACATGAATCTGCCAAACTGTCCGAGCTGCGCCCGGTGGAGCAGTACTGGGCAATGATGAAGCGGGAACTTCTGGAAGAGCAAGAAGACAGTCAAAGACGAGAAGGACATGTTAAGAAAATGGAAAAACTGAGAAACTGTACCGATGACACTGTCAAAGACTTTGATGGAGGGCATCAAGCGAAAATGCGTTCAATTTTACACTCAAGGCTCGATCGATTAACTTTTTGTTTTGATTTTTGAAGTAAATATGTGTATAAAACTAACTCTAAAATTTTGGTTTGATTCTTAAACATTATAAGAAAATTGGCATGACATTTTCGGTGTCGCAATAATTTCGTGTTCGCCCTTTAGATTCTTTTTATTTTGGAAGCATTCTCGAAAAAACTTCGTGGTATATTAATACATCTCTTGAAATTTTTTAATACTTGGGGGGGGGTTAACCAGGTGCAAAGAGGATTTTCTTCACTGATCAAATCTTCCGAACGGTCGAGATGGAATGTGGGTGAATTGTAATTTCTGCACGTGTGTGTGTGTGTCCTCATAGTATGACGCGAACGGATTTGAGATGGTAAAGGGTGCTCATATTTTAATATGGTAGTCATGTGAGCGATTAGTACTGGCCATGGTCGTCATATAGACTGCTTCTTCGGTTAGTCAGTGGTTATCTCATGAATTTCTGGAAAGTCTCTCTTCTGATCTTCTCAAAAAGGGTCTTCGTTAGAAAATCTGGGAAGTTTCCTCCGGAACTTCTCCAGACAAAATTCCTCATGAACTTATTGGCAGTCACTTCTTATTTTCTTCGAAATTCACAAAGTAAGAACCCAACCTCACCTTCCAGTGGAAGACGTGGTAAGTTTTTTCCTGAAAACATTTTCTTACTTTCTAAACTTCAGATTAGTTCCATCCTGAACAACGAGGAGAATTTCAAAACTTGGAGAAAATACTTCAGAATTTCTTGGTAAATCATCTTAAAGTGTTAGAGGTTTCTTCCTGAACTTGAGAAGTTCTTTTTCTGAACTTCGAGATTCTCTCTAACTTCAGGGGAGTATTCTCCTGGAAACTGTAAGTTTGCTCTTATATTTATACAAAGTTCTCATTCTTGAAATGCCTTAATGTTCACATCTGCAACTTCAGGGGAAGCTCTCTAGTACACTTCCTGTGATGTCTCCAACTAAACTTTATGAAATCTCTTCTGTACTTCTGAGAAGTCTTCTTGTGAACTTTAGAGTTCTTTCCAGAATGTTTTATTCTGCTAGGTAGGCTTCTATGAGTTAGTTTCTTCCTGGAAATTGGGAATTTTTTTAATTGTTTGTCTTTTTCCAAAAATCGATTGGTCCCATTCTGAATCAGATAGGTACCTTTGTTGAAACTTTGGGAAAGCCTTTCTCCAAATTCCAAGGAAAAATTGCCCTTAAATTTGTTTCTAAAGCTCCTCTGGACTTCTGAGAAGTCCCTTCTGAACTTAGGAAAGTTTTCCAGAAATTTGCAGAAGTTTGCTAAGCCATTGGGAAATTCTTGCCTGAAATTAGAAGGAAGCACACCCAATGCTCCTGAAAAGTTTCACTCT